>WSXT02204120.1:0-18403 GCA_011762715.2 Neuroterus valhalla | reverse complement strand
TCGCTTCTTCTGCTCCAAGTTTCCAACTAAAACGAAAGAGCTTCAACTAAAATAGTTAAATTTTCAAACAGATACATCAATTTTTACTCAAAGAGATAAATTGTGAATCAAAAAATGGAGTTTTTAACTACAACTATGTAATTTTCAAGTCGAATAAGATCAATTTTTCATTCAAAATTGAGAACAAGGGACTTCCAAATTTTTAAAAGTTCACGTTCCATGTTGTATTCTCGTTTATCATCCAACTTGAATCAGCTAAAAAAATTTCACAGAGCAAAGACTTTGCAAAAAGTTTTCCTTAAAATGGAGAAAAATAAAAATACTTTCTCTCCTAAATTATAGATATCTATTAAGAAATTTTCAAAATCAGACTAAGCAAAGTAACATTCTTCAAATCAAATGATAAAAACTCTTAAATTCATGAAAAGAAAAATGTCATTTCTCGCATTTTTACGGTACAATTTTTAACTGTCTAGATTGCATTCAGTGATTCCCGGTTCTCCAATTCAAAATTAGCACAGTAGAAACTTGCATTTTTCCGGAGCAAGTCGCATATCCCGACTTGCATTCAAAAACAACGCACTTAGATCCCATTGATAGCGTTGATTTAAAAGAACCTCGAGGAATTTGAAGTCTCAAAACATTGAATTTTTATTTCCAAGTACAGGATAATCGGATACTTCCGTTTATATACTTAAAAAAATCAAAAATTAACACTGTTGACACGTTTCCCAACATTTCCGTCTCAGTTTTCGGACTAAAGACTTTTCTGCAGGCGAGATACTGACCCAAATGCATCAAGACATCTGATTGCAATAAGTTTTCAATGAACTAGAGATGCAAATGAATTTGAAGAATTAAGCACATAAGCTTTTATTGATTGATTTATTACATGATACCACTTACAAGAGGTCTAGCGTAAGTCGAATAATCATAATAATAAATACACTTTAGAGCATAAATGCCTGCCTCCATAGTAAATAATCGAACTTAAAAAGTTTTAGGTGACTTTTAGTTTAGTTATTCACTTAGAAATAAACACATGAACTTACGTAGTACATAGTGGATCTTTCAATTGTCTTTCTTCCTTCTGTTAATTCCGTCGTCACCTCAATTAATTACGTTATTAATAAATCGATTTTCATATATTTATATATTATATATAACTATTTTATTTATATAAGTGTTCCTATATTCTTTCTGCATTGCCTGAATTTTTCTCCTCTAACGAATTCGCGTGTCCCGCGTAATAATAGACTTTCTCTCCTCAATTATTCTCGCTTTAAAATGCTTCGGTGCAAACTCCTTGTACCTTGTCCACTCTTTCGTACCCTTAACATTTATTATCAATAGAGATCTTAAATATCAATACAGCTTAGAGATTACAATCGTTACACGTCGAATTGTTAACAAAATAAAACTATTAATCGCTACAACAGTCAGCAAGCAAAGTGTGATTGATAACACAATTTCTTATTTCGTTTTTTTTCCATACGAATTTAAGTACATCGTAGGTTCTTTATAATACACATAAGCTCCCGTGTAAAAGCCTCTTACGAGATTAAAATCACATCCACATTACAAATGTAGTAATAAATATTCAGACTCTTCTCGACAATCGGTTCCATTCCTCCATGGGAAATTAATTCGAAATTCACTGCCGAAAAGGGCCTTTACGTATCGCATGGTGATGAATTTGACTAGAAAAAAAATACAGTCCAATTATCGCGACGACTCTCCATTTTCGCCTCTCATGGATAGGTAAGGGAAGATTTCAAATGTCTTCCGGAATTAATATCTTTCGAAATGAAATAAAATAATTGAGATCAACCGAAAAATATCTCCCAGAAAATTCCATTGAATGTAAATTACATCGAGATTCGTGAATGAAGAGGCCACGGGTTGGCGACTTTGAAAACAGTCTCGCGCTTAATTCTACCTTGTGAACACTCGCTGCAAATGATTACTCTAAATATAAAAATATCTACTAAAAAAGAGAACAGAGCATATTCGCGTATTTCTAGATGCAGCAACTGCATTGCTATGTACGCGCGTGTGTAATAAACGAGACAATAATTTGCACCTTTCACATCCGTACTTTTATACCTATCTTTGGTATGCGTATGTACATTCATACTGTTATAGTAACGTTAAACAACGACCGACAAATTCAAATGAGAGAGCGTAAACCATTTGTACAAAAAGCGGAAAAAAATCCAAAAATGCTCTGAAAATAAAGATCTAAATCAGTAAAACTCAAATTATATTTGAAAACAATAAAGAGAGCATTTTCTTACTAAGAGAGTTCATATGTACAAGTCGAACAAAAGTTAATCAAAAACACCCATTTCTTACCTCTATCAAACTATACATTCGCTAAAAGATCATTCTGCGATTTTCTGGCGATAATGATTTTATAAAATGAAGTCTTCGCCAGAAGTAGAGAAGCTTTTAATACTGCAGTGCGTGGTACCAATTTGTCGAAATGATAATTCAGCATAAAGTTCACAATCCCTTAATTTATATCGATAATACACTGACTAATTCTATACATTGTAATAATTTTTTGTTCAGGCTCTAATGAATATGTTAACAAAGAAGAAAAATCTTGAGTATTCTGTTCGAAGGATCTCTGGAAACTGAGTTTATTGCACTTTCCCCATCATCTTAATTTTTGTTAACAACTCGGTACCTACATATTAAAAGAAACTCTTTTGGAGGGTACATCTAAAGCGTTCATTTTAGCGTTGGTCGTCTAAAGTAACCACTCTGCTTCTTGAGTTGGCCTCTTATTTCCGTTTTCTCCTAAAGTTTTCGGTTTTCGGCCTCTGATTCTTTGAATGCTATGAATTAATTCAATTCTTTGAGTTCGTAGGAGCTTGAAAATATTCCAAGCAAATCAGAAGAATTCAAAGAATCCTACAGAATTTTATCTGAATAATACAAAATAATAAACTTAACTGGAGAGTATTAATTAATGAATCAGTCTGCTCGATAAGCAAAGTGGTTAATTTAGATATTCAACGCAAAAGTGGTCAATATCGTCCTATTTGGACTCTCCAAATAAGATTCTTTTTAAATGGAAGGATCGAAATTCTTTTATAAGAATTAAATGAATTTTCATATCAAATGAACTAAAGCAATAAAATAAATTAAATGTACTCGCGAGCCGTAAGAAATCGGTAATAAATGCAAGTTACCCATTCTCTCCCGCATTCTCGATCACTGCCAATTTTGTGCCTTAGTAATATCGTTTGGTCTACAGCGATGAAAAAAGGAACGCAAATCTCGAGTTTAAAAAAGGGGATCTAGAATATTAAGTAAGCGTACTTTTCGACGCAGCCACAACGATAAATCTATCACCCTACCAGGAAACGCATAACAAAAAAAGTGTCTTGCGTCGTGTAGGGATGCGTGTAATTAGGCATGCAGCTTCCCTCTTTTCTGCTCATTAATTATCAAGAAAAATAGCCCTTGGAGCTTCTTTCATTTTCACAACTTATTCATAAAATGAATCCTCATTTTTTCGTATTTTTAGAATCAGACTTCTAGAATTAGAGAAACTTCAAAGTCATTTTTCTTGAATTAGGTCTAGTACGCATTTTTCAACAATCTGCAAATAAACAATCTTGCAACGTATGTGGTCCACACACACGAAAAACGTTAATTTCAACTAAAGTAGATCAAACCTCGTAATCGTAGTTTCCTCGCTTCCGAAATCACGCCTCATCGTCTGAGAATCGTTTCTTGGGAGGAAACGTCTAGAGAAGAGACTCTTTAATACGTGAGGTATCAAAGGTTAACAGTGATGATTTTTACTTGTCAATTTTCAAAGTTGTTATTTTGGAATCACGACTTTGAGCGAGAAACGTGAGCTTTTCGATAATTCAAAACATTATTTCAAGAGCGGCGCTCTAAAAAGGAGGTTGCTCTTTTAAATACTGTAAGACGCACACTCGGCCACAGATAATTCGAAAATCACCGGCAATCGGAAGCTACAATAGTTTTAGAACTCAAGTGCAAAGTAAGACCAGTGCAGCATCATCTTCGAGGCTTTGGCAACTGCATTCATTACCTCGGCCAGCGAATCGGATACTCACTTGGCCTGCGGCTGAGACTCGGGCGGTGGAGCCAAAGTAATCGGTGCCACATTTGGGCTTGGTATTTTGCGAGCTGATTTTGACCTGGGAAAGAAGAATCTTATTTTAGAATTGTATCATGTTTGAATACCTATTATAGAGAGAGGGAGGAGGGGGAGGAGAAAAATATTCTAAAACGTACTTGTACTTTTAAATCAGAAACCTTCAAAAATAAAACTGGTTGCAATGAACTAAACACTTCTAGAAAAAAATTGTTTTTACAAGGTCAAATTGTATTCGAAGATGCAGAAGGAGGGGCAAAATATTTTAAAACGGATTTCGTAAAATTGAATCAGAAACATTCAAAGATAATAATGCTCACAATAATAACATAGGTCTGCAAATAATGGGGTTGTATTTGTTGTTGGAAAACAAGAAGTCTCTCCCGGAGTAATTTTTCTCGTATAATCCGAATCCGAGCTCAGAATATGTCCTTCACGTCAGGATTTCAAGATATTTGAGGTTACATACTCGGAATATGGGTTTTTTCGATGCTTTTGAGGTTATGTACTGGGCGCGCGAAATTTTTTTGATTTCGTTTCAAAACATCATCTCTTAGTACTATTCTTCTACTTCAAAATAAACTATTAAACAGTTACCAGTGTTTTTTTCACAAAGATACAGGCATTTTCAGTTTCGACATTCATCTGAACAACCATATGAACATTTACTTTGAATCTTAGTTGGAGCATACCATTTTTCACTCGGAAATTTTTCTTAGAAATTTGTACCTAGAGGTCTTGATGGACTCTGAATGAGAATTTGCCGTTATAAAAAAAGGCATCTTTATTATCAAGATGGCGGATTCATAATGGGGGTTTAAAATTTACAAAATCGAAGGATTTCGATCTATGAAAGCTTTTATTTGAGGGTTTCGGGGTTGCTGGTTATGAATATGAAGTCGCAAGATTGACATTCTCATCAACAAGATGGCCGATTCAAAATGGCGTTCTGAAATTTACGGAAAAAACAATATCGTCAAAGTGTAGGCTCATAAGGCTGTTCAGATGAATGTCGAAACTGAAAATGGCTGTATCTTTGTGAAAAAATCGCCCGTGACTGTTCAATAGCTTATTTTGAAGGGGAAGAGTAGTAATAAGTGATGATTTTTTGAAACAAGACCAAAAATATTTCGCGCACACAGTACATAACCTCAAAAGTAGCGAAAACCCTCATTTTCTGAGCATATAACCTCAAATATCTCAAAATCCTAAAGTGATTGACATATTCTGAGCTCGGGTTCTGATTCTACGGAAAAAATTACGCCGGAGAAGACCCCTTAATTTTCTACAACAAAACCTTGCAGGCCTGTGTAATTATTACAAAAATATTACTAAAGAAAAATAAAATCAGGAAGTAACTTTCTCGTTCCATTTAATTTCCAATGTTACGCGCATACGAGGTGATTATTACATTGGTTAGAGGATAAAATTTTCATTCGGCTTGAACTTTTTCTTCAAATCGAAGCTGATAAAACTCCACGTGCATCCTAATTCGTCAGTGGATTCCACAAGAAAGATGAAATTTTTAGTTTGCAGAAAATGCATACGACGAGGGAACTTTGTTTATATGATTTTTAAGAACAAAAATAATACTTGATCTTTGAACAAGTGGTAAAAAAACTCAATTAGTCGTTTATTTTTCAAAAGAGCAAAGATAACCAAATAGTGAATTTTTCAAGTTTGTTTCTGCCATATAAAATTGTTATCAGTTGACAGTAAAGAGTCACATTTCTGGATAATTTCTTGTTAATCTCGCAGAAAGTCGAATTTTCGGTTCTGGAATGTATAAAATGATGAAAATTTGTAAAAAAAATTGTTTTTGACGATAAGAATTGGAAAAATTCGAGTAGAATTGCCAAACATTGAGCAGTTTTTTCATGAAAGTGAAACTATAGATGTATACGAAATTGAAAACACTTAAACTTTACGAATTATAGTTTCGGATTTGAAATTTTCAAAATTATGTATATTTCCACTGTATAGTGGAAACAAAGAACTGTGATCAAAACTTTTAAAATTTTGTCAATTGAGAGACTTTTTAATGAGCATTGTGATAATTGGAATTATTCTAAATCGAAATCGTTGTGTGAATTAGGATGCAACATATTCAAGTTCAATAATCGAAGACATTTTTACATTCTTCAAATTTACTAATTTATCCATTATACTAATAATAAGTTGGAAATGTGTAAGTAAAGTTGGGCATGATCCAAATACATCCCATCCTCTTTTTTTCAAATCATTAATGTAGCAGCCCGTAATTTTTCAAAACGCTACGCGACACCTGGATAGGCATGTCAATCTGGTAAGAGATAATATTTATTTTGGAAAAAAAGACCAATTTGATCGCCGTATAAAATACTATTATAAAGTTACCTTATTTGCCCTGCTAGAAGGGGATTGATTGCGTACAGCCAGTCATAGACTTCCTTATCCCCTAACGTTTGCAAAAGGTAACCTCGATGTTTCGTCACAACGCTGAAAACATAGAAATTTAGAATAATATAACTTCTCTACAAAATGCATTAATTCTCCCTAAATGTTTATAATAATTTACAACATATAAATATAAATAACCTGCCAATATATAGGTGAAAAAAGCATTAAACAAAAGGGTTTAACAAAATGAAGGTAAGATTCACAGAAAGTAAAAAAAAAACAGATGACTTCTCTTTGGAGGTTAAGATAAATCTAAAATGAAGAAAAGGAAGTTGAGGGAAAAATACAAGAAACAAAGAAAAGAGAACAAAGAAAGCAAGATAGATGATAATAATAAGTTATTGTACAAGAATAGAAAGTAAGGGCAGCACAAAATATATTTGAAGCACGGAATGAGAATATAAAAACGGAAAATGTATTTAAAAATAGGTGAAAGAGGTAGGATTTGAAAATTGAAAAAAAGCAGCAGGAGAATATGAATATTTTGATGTTCCTATTATTTCAAATTAAGAAGAACAAATAATAGCGAATAATGATCAAATAATAGCTCACCTAAATGTATTGGGTACTTTCACCATAGCTAATTGATCCTCGGAGTATTCAACCTGTGCAGTCGCTAAGTTGATCAAGGCCCTCTCAACTGGATCTTTTTCCTCTCTGAAGATAAACACATAGGGTCTGCGAACGGCCTGTAAAATATACACGAATTTGTTATTCAAAATAGAACCTTCCAATATGCTTATTTCGAAGTATAATACCTCGAAATATTCAATCCTAAAAAAAACTTTTGACAACGCCCTGTCCAAAAGTTCAACTTTTGAGGCCTGTAGAAGAGCGCTTCGAAAGTGTCCATCTTAAGGCTTCTCTACTTTTCTTTCCTTAACGGTAAATGAACATAAGTTTTCATGGAGAAACGACAGTCGAACTTTCATAAGGATTGTTGTAAAAAATACAGTGCCTGCAAAGGGCAGACCGCATTTTCTCATCTTAGCACGCCATTATTTAAATAATTACGTACCACCCATCGCTTCTTCCATCCATTAGTTTTGTGCTCCAGAACATTTAGGTAACCTTTCCTGGCGATGACAGGACTAATACGAATTTCTTCAACTTCGGGAACATAGAGCACAAGACTTTCCTTGAGCGGTGAAGTAGAACCCAAAGGAGCTGGTGCAATACTACTCGTTTGACTAGCAGATTCGCCCGCCAACATACTCTCTTGCAATTCTTGAAGTCTGGCTCTCTCCGGAGAACTCAACCTAAAGATGCACGACTTAGAACTGCTCTTCACAATCATACCTGTTGACTGCAAGTAACATTCCTGTACAACCTGAACGCTCCTTTTTATCTGGCGGTTGTCTTAATTTAGATGAATTTCAATCAACACCAGATTTTAAATTGCCAAATTTCTCTTTCAATACTCGATATATTTAAAGTTATCCTTTGCAAACGTGAGTGTGATATTTTAAAGCAATAAAGCAGTAATAAGAAAGGGTGAAAAGCGAATTTTGAGAAACATAGCTTATAATGACAACCGCTACGATGGCGTTTCAGGCATTCAAGAAAAGTTACCTGCTGCGAAAATTCATTTTGCGGGTATACTGACTCTTGTGAAGAAGAGGAGACTACTGAAGACATCATCGATGCAGAGAGATCAGTGATTGTGTCTTCACCGGGTGAAACATCCGTAAGCACAATTGGTTCTTTGCTCGGGATTCTTCCCTGAATCAGTTTTACGTACTTGGTAGCTAATTCACGTTCCCTTTCGTTCATTTCCCAAGGTTCGTAGACATCCTTGCTCGTTGATTTCTTCAACTTTACGGGACTGGCGTGGGGCTCGTTGGTAGCCTTCGCTACCATATTACAAACTTCCTGTGATTGAAAGATTCGATTTAGATTGATTACTATATTTATTGAAATATGATTTATTTAGTTCAGTTTTTTTTTCATTTTTTTGTACCTTTTCACTCTTCGTGAAGTCGTGCATCATCTTGTTGCAGAAAGGTACCTTGTCAATGCCAAGTTTCTCCCTGAGGAGCAAAGTGTGCCTGACCTTTTCGACTTCCTCGAGCCTCGTCAGCTTTTCAAGTTCCCATTGATGATCGAAAATCAAACTGTCCCCTCGAGGCCTCCAGCCATGGAGATTTTCTTCTCCTCTGACGTAGGTCGAACTTGTGTCTAAGACTCGACGTTGTCGCCTCTGAACGCCTGGGCAAAAGATAACAAGCACTTGCACTCTCGATATTTTCAAACGATCATTTATTGAAATTCATAAGAAATTATGGTTTTTCGACAGAGGTGTTCAACGCGTGAGCAACGGTGTAAATAAATGTCAGTCGCCAAACCCCTCTCTTACCACCTCGAATGCGTTCATACGGTGAGCGCGGTGTGGAAAGAGGAAACGAGAAGAGAATTCTCGAAGAAGCGCTCGGAAGAGGGAAAGAAAGAAGAAGCGTGCAAACCTTGCGTTGGACACCCCTGTTTTATAATGATTCTGACAGGAAATAAGAAAGAAGATTGAAAAGCATAAATACCTGCTTCGGAAGCTCGGCGCAGAACCAATTCGTAAACACCGCTCAGTCTGTTCGCTTCCTGATTGCGATAACTGCCACTAAAAAGATGTTTCAAAGATCGAGGGCCAACTCTCGCATCTCTCCCATAAATAATCATGCTGAGATCCTTCGTTATGATCGCCGGCCTTCCGCAGTTCTCCAACTGATCAAATTTTTTTGATTGAGTTAGGTATAATTAGATTCCATTTCAATCATAGATTCAGAGTTCTCAAATTTCTATATCTTACCTCTAGATAGGCTGAAATAGTCATGAAGATCTGCTCTCCATAGGAAGTAACTCTGTTGAGCAAGGCCGAATTATGGAGTGAACTGTCCCAAGCCGCTTCGAACCTAAACATACACCTGTCATCTCCAGGAATTTCCAAATATTCCCCAGGGAATAATCCCAAAGACAGAACCGAAGAGTCGTTATCTTCTTCCTCAGGTTCTGGTGTATTTCTGATCCTTCCTACTACCAATTCTCGAACATCCTTCCATCGCAATTCCGAGGCTTGTTCATGAACAATCGTGATCCGAATACGTCGCTGAATTCCCTGATGCAAGAGGAACAATCCTCGACAGGGTAAATCATCACTGTGATCGACAACTGATGGAACATATTCTCCGTTTGGTGCCAATTCACAAATTTCAAACCAGACAAGTACGTCGTATTTAGCATGGACGTGGGATGTACTTGGCGATGGCAAGACACTTCCAAATTTAGGAGACCGCACTGGCTGACTAATTGGAATAGAGGGCGGGAGCATCCTCTTCGGTGGTTGCCTCACGCCACTAGAAAATTATTTTTATTATTCGGAGAATCGTTTTCTGTCATATTATTGAAGGGATTTGATTTAATATGAATCGAAAGTGTAGGAATGAAAATTCTTACTAATCGAGCTTTGCATCCTTATGTAGAGGATGTTGCTGGTAGTGTCCGAAAACTTCAAAGACGATCGGCTGGGTTTTCAAGTACTCCAAGAATGATTTTGTGACAGTGACTGTAATCTGTAATAAATCAGATGATAATGATATTAGTTGTTGATCAGTATCTATAAATTATTTCTCTAAACTAAATTGGTGTTGATTGAATTCTTGAATACGCGAGAACTACCAGGGAGGCGATTTGGCGGACGATTTTTCATTCCCGGTTTTTCCCGGACATGTTTTTAAATTTTCCCGGTCAACTAAAAGTAACATATTCATATTTGTCGCAAAACGCAAACATTTATTTCAATTCGTGACCTTCATTCTAAACATCCTTTAAAAAGAATCAAAAATTGCAAAATAAATTAATTTTGAAAAAAATTGTCAAATTTCCCACGAAAAAATATCATTTCCTTACAAAAGTTGGAACAGTTAAACTTACAGTCGAAAAAATCAATTTGCGAAAAAAAAATAAATTTATTACAAAATCTTCAATTTTTTCAACCAAAGTGATGAATTCTCCAATAGAATTATGAACAGTTTCAAATGCAAACCAAGAGATTGAATTTTCAACTAACATGATAAATATTCATCTAGAGCTCTTCAATTTTCAACGATGGAGGTGAATATTCAAACAAGGAGATGAATTGTCAAATAGGAAGATTAATTCCCTACCAAAAAATACAATGTTCTAACAAAATATTTGAACTTTGAACTGGAAAAATAATTGTTTTCAACCGAAAATGGAACAGTAACATTTTGAGTTTGAAATCCCAATTTCATAACAAACATACGAGTTTTTAACTAGAACAAAGAATCATCAACTGAAAGAAATGAACTTTCAAACAGATGAATTATTTTTTAGCGAAAAAGATAAATTATTGTCAACCAAAATTTTAATACTCAAATTATGAATTTAACCAAAAAAAAATGGATTTTTAACTACAACTATGGAATTTTCATTTGGAATAAGTTCGATTTTCATTCGAAAAAGATTATTTATAACCAGAAAAAAATTAGCTTGTATTTAAGAAACTAACTTTCAAACGAATCAATTTTGAAGCAAAATTATGAATCTCCAAATAAAATGTTAAATTTTGAACTAAAGCAGTTGAATTTTAAACCAGAAAGACGAATTTTTAACGGAAATGATAAACCCTCTACTAGAATAGTTGAAATTTCTAACAATAATCAATTTTTTTTTAAATTGTTGAATTTTTAACTATAGAGGTGATAATTTCTAACCAAAAATAGAAAAGTAACATTTTTGGCTTGAAAATTAATTTTGAACCAAACATAAGAGTTCTCAACCAGAAGAATTTTCGACTGATATGAAAAATATTCAACTGTTTAACTTGGTTTGTAACCGTAAAGAAAAACTTGTCAACAAGAAAAGCAACTCTCGCAAAAAGATAATTTCATACCAAAAAGTCATTTTTTCAACAAAATATGAGAGTTTTCAGCGAAATAATTGAATTTTCAATTCAAACAAAAAAAGTAACTTTCGTAGAAAAAGATAATATTATACCAAAAATCAATTTTTCAACAAAATATGTGAATTTTCAACGAACGAATTAATCAATTCATAAAGACGAATATTTATCCAAACAGTTGAATTTTGAACTAGAAAAGATCATTTTCCTCTAAGAATAAAACAGTTAAATTTACAGTTAGAGAAATCCATTTTCAACCAAACTGATGGATTCTCAAGTAAAATGATGAATCTTTAACTGGAATAAATGCATTTTATGCGGAAAACTGTTGAGGTACTTTCTTCATTTAAAATTATGAAGAAAGGACTTTCAAATTTTGAAGAATTTCAAATTGGAAGAGCAATTTTCTGAATTTCGTCTTTTCTCCATTCGAATACTTTGAAGTATTCGAGCTCCCTGTTTCAAGTCAGATGGATAAGGAGGAAGCAAATAAAACATGAAAAAAAAATCAATTCTTTTTTTTTAATTGAGAAGATGATTCGTCCTGTATGTTTGGGCTATCATCAATTCCATTATACAAACTTCGGTCAGCTAAATAAATCTCAGAAAGCAATACATTTGAAAAAGGTTTTTTTTTAATGAAAAAAAATCCAAATTCTTGCTCTCATCAAGTATATAGATATATTTAAATATATTCAGAATCAGACTAAAGGAACGTTACATCATCCAAATCAAATGATGAGATATCTTTCCAATTCATAGAAAGAAAGCGGTCATATCTCGTATTTTTACGGTTTAATTTTTAATTGTCTAGGTTGAGTCAAGAGAATTCCCGGTTTTTAATCAAATCCCCGGTCTTTTCCCGGTTCTTCCCCGGTCGATGAAATTCCCGGTCATTTCCCGGTCAAGTCGCCACCCGGACTACAAAGAAGATGTAGCAACTCTTTGAAAATACGAATTGTATATAACAGACTATATTAATTAACTTTAAGGAGTTGATCACTCTAAAAATCTAGTACACAAGCCTTCGTAAAATCTTCGAAATTTTTCGAAATTCTTTAAATTCTTGCGAAATCTTGAAATATAGTGTACACTTAAAAGTCAAGTGGTCAACCACTCGTTAAAACTCTTACATTTTGGACATGATAAAATCCAGGTGGATTTCCCTTTCCAGTATTCTTAACAGGTTCTGTTGAAAAGGCTTCATCGTGACGATGTAAAAAGCTAGAATGGACACATCAGAAATGATGAATAATAATTAAAGTTAATTTAAATATATTACAAAACTGGCATGATCAAAAATATGAAGATTCTCACTTGAACTGACAGAAGATGTCAGCATATTCAGTAGAAATGCCCATGGCTTGTAAAACGGTCACTCTAAAAGTGAATTCAACTCCAGGTTGGAGATGATCAGGCAGATCTTCTTCTTTCATATCACTGGAAACGGAACTATCTCCCTTTCCACTATCACCATCACCAACTTCTTCCTCATCCTTCATATCTTTGGTGTCGGTTTGACCTTCAACAACCCTTTCTTCCTGGAGAAGAATCTGCTGATTCTTTTCCAAAGTCTGTGCAAGGAGAGTGTTGCGTTTGTTGTGTTTGTGACCACCGAATAAATTATCTTCAAATGAAATTCGAGCCGATTGACGAACCCCGCTTGAGTATTCACTGTTTTCCTCTTCTGGAAGAAGTGTACGTTAAGGTTTGTGTTTTTAGGAAAATAAAATTAGGTTTGGTTTGCCACATACCCACGACAGCTTGAACAGCAACTCGAAGGTACCCTTTGACATCTCCTTTTTCATTGACGATGGATACTTTGTGAATCAGGGGTACTGGGTACATCAAATTGCTTAGATATACGAAGGATCTGCAATCACGATTTTTGAATTAGAATACAAATTGTTAGCATTGCGTTATAAGAATAAGGATAAGGAAAACCAGGGTGGCGATTCGGCGCATCCTTTAACGCAACAGTTAAAACATTGCAAAATAAATCAAGTTTGAAAAAAATACTCAAATTTTCAACAACAAAAATATTAATTTTTTTTACAAAAATTGTAACAGGTGAACTCACAATCAGGAAAAATCAATTCACAATAACAAAAAAACGGGTTAACACCTATTAGTTCATCTTTCAATCAAGAAGATGGATATTCAAATAAAAAGATAAATATTTAACTGGAGCACTTCAATTTTCAACCATGAAGGTGAATTTTCAAATAAGATTAATTTCCAAAGAGATAGAATCATTTTTTAAGAAAAAATATAATGTTTCAACGAAATAGTCGGAATTCGAACTCAAAAAATAATTATTTGCAAGGAAAAATGGAACAGTAACATTTTCAGTTCTAAAAACAATTTCAAACCAAGCAAAATAGTTTTATACTAAACGAAGGATCTTCAACTGAAACAGTTGAGTTTTAATAATATGAATTAACTTTTACTGTAAAAGATAAATTTTCAACGGAAATTTGAATACTCAAATTTTTTAATGAAAAAAATGGATGTTAAACTCAGCAAATGAATTTTTAACTTAAACTATATGGTTAATTATGACAAAAAAAACTAGCTTTCAACAAAAAACTAACTTCCAACAAACAAACAAAAAACTAACTGTCGGAAAAATGATTATATTTTTACACAGAATGATGAAGAATCAAATGAGATTGTAAATATTTAACTATAGTGGTTGAATCTTCAACCAAAAAGGCTAATTTTTAACTAAAATGATGAGCATTTGACTAGAATAGTTCAATTTTTTACAAAAAATTGGTTCAACCAAAAAATATAATTTTTCAAGAAAATGGCTGGAATTTGGACTGTGAAAATAAAAATTTTCAAACAAAAATGGAATAGTGACATTTTTGCTCAAAAAAATTAATTATAAACCAAACATAAGAGTTGTTAACTAGATTAATTTTAACCTAAATGGAAAAATGTTCAACTGTATAACTTGGATTGTTAAATGTCAAGAGAACTTTCTGAGAAAGAATATTAACTTCCGACGGAAAAGGTAATTTTCTACCAAAAAATCGACTTTTCAACAAAATATAAGAAGTTTCAATTGAATGATTGAATTTGCAATTCAAAAATACAAATTTTTACCGAATTGTCGAATTTCGAACTAAAAAAGATCAATTCTCCACTATAAATGGAACAGTAAAATTTTTAGTTGAAGTAATTGGTTTCCAACAAAACTAATGAATTTTCAGGTTTAATGAAGAATCTTCACATGTATTTTGAGCAAAAAGTTGAATTTTTGACCGTAAAGATTAATTTGCTAAAAAAAGAAAGCAAATTTTCCACGAAGTACATAAATTCTGAGAGAAATAATTTAGTTTTCAAATTCAAAAATCAATGTTCAACTCAATACTTGAATTTTCACCAAAATAATATGAGTTTAAATTTCAAACGTTTTGTTGATTTTTTAATTAAAAATGATGAATTTGCAATGAACAATGGAAGAACGATTTTTTAAATTCCTCTCTTCTAAATCCAAACTATAATCATTCTAAAAAGTTCCCGATCCATGTTAAAAAATTCTCTGTTTCAAGTGAAATAATATTTCCTTATTGAAACTTCCTGCTCTAAAACAAAAACTAAAATTATTTTCTGAGATTCCGTGTCCCAAATCACATAAATGAGGAAAAGAAAATAACACATGATAAATACATTTTTTCGGAAAAATTGAGATGACAATATTTTCTGTATGTTTGGGCTACCATCAATTCAATTATCAAATTCAAGTCAGCTAAAAAAATCTTACAGAACAAAACAAACTTGCGAAACGTTTTTCTTATAATGAAAAAAATAAAAATTCTTCATCTCATAAAAAGAAAGCACTCATTTCTCGTATTTTTTCGGTAGAATTTTCAATAGTCTAGGTTGAGTCAAATGAATTCCCGGTCATTTCCTGGTCAAGCCGCCATCCTGGAAACGAATCTGGATCAGATGTTAGAAGGGGCGGCAAGCGCAAAGCGCCTATAGGAGACGAGGCCACTAGCACATAATTTCAATTTTCAATGTTTTATCGTCTAAAAATATTGTACCTTCCCACCATGCGGAACCATGGAAACCGGTCATAGAATGGATCTCCACCAGTTATAGTTTCGATATTATAATCAGGAGAGGTTGGTGACAATTCAGCTTCATTGTGATACATCTCTCTCATCAGTTCCAGTCGTTGCCTGCATAAAAAAATCACACAATCATGATAGATCATAAAAATCGCAATAATCAATGTCACAAAACATGCTTTGACTAAGTGTTTTTGAGTTTGTGTACAGCTAATAGATTGTGATTCAAATCGAAGAGGATGCGAGATAGGAGAGATGTGAATATGCTAAAATAATGAAATTGTTTCAGTTGAAAAAAATGTATTGGTTGACATCCGGAAACAAAAGAAGAAAATTTTGAAATCGATTAAAATGTGTGTCAGAAGATAAATTTTCTTATCTTAAACTACAGAAACATTGTATTATTCTTATTTTATGGAAAAAACTTTCACAGCATTCAAAACGCTTTAAAATCGCAAAAAAAAACCCACAAAAGTCCTAAATCAGAAAAAAAAATGTTTCAAAAAAGCAAAATAACTGCAAGTTTCTTTGTCATGAGCTGAAGACATTCCGGATTCCTAATTCTAATTTTTTCCTTTTATTCAATAATAGAAACTGTATGAATTGAAAATTCTTTATAGTTTTTTCTACAAAGTGAAAATTTCTTTGAACCTTCCAAACAAAAATAAATCAAAAAATTGTTGTTCATTTCACCAATTAAAATTTTCATTCACTTTTTTCGAATGCCAACCCACAGTGTTTGTTTTTCCTCAGCTTAAAAGATTCCATTAATTCAAGTGATATAGATGCAAGCCCGAAAAATGAAAGACTAACAAATTAAAACTCTCTCTCTTCCATCAGACTTCAACAGGATAAGGAACCTTAGTCTCAAAATTTTTTATATTTATCACAGTGAAAAGATCTCATGAGGCTGTTTGTAGGAATCAAAGCCAGTCGGAAAAGCGCTTTATTCATGATGGGTTGAAGAATTATATTATGAAGAAATGTTATGCCTTGAAAATTATAAAATAGTGATGATAGTAAAAATAATTAAGCTTCAAGCCTCAAAACAGACAAAGCTCCGAGTGCTTGATGCAATTTAAATTTTAAAGACACTGCGATACGATTTTGTTCGAAAATGATGCAGTACTACATAAAAAATGAAAGAAAATCGACGATACAGTTTTAAAAACTACTCCTGCCGTTAAAATTTTGAATTTGATTGGTTCTGATTGCTTCAAAATCATTTGATTCCAAATTGAGTCTTGTTCGAATATAAACTTTAATTGGAATTAAATGATTCTGTTTCACATTATCTGATGCTCAAATCATCTTTGATTTATCTCACCAATTTGAAATTGTTACATTTGGAACGTTTAATTTCACGATCAACAAATTGAATTTGTCCATTCAGTCGGCAAATTCAATTAACAATTGTTTAATTTCAGAAGTTAGAATTTCAATTTTCCAAATTTTATCCTTACTTTAAAAATAAATATTTTAACTGATTCGGAATAAATCACACAATTTTGAATGCCGGGATGAGGTATGATACTTCTTAAATTCGTTTTTACACTTGAAAATTTTGAATGTTTTATTTTGAAATCCGATGATTTTGAGGTTTAACTATATCAAATTTAGCAAGGCTCGTGAAACATTATTGATACTCAAAAAAGCTTTTAATTCAAACTCGCCTTATTTCGAACTATTTCATATTTAGGGTTCAAATTTTTTGAAAAATCCTTCGGTTTTAAATTTTTCTTCCTTGAAATCTTCCAATTTTCAATTTTTAAATATTGACAACTTGAAAAATTTCCAGAGATTGAGAAATTATATAAATTTTTCTCGAGAGTGTGAACGAAAATGGAAATTTTTCATCAGAATTTTCAGCAAAAAGTAGTCGCATTTCCTAAGAAGAATAAACCAGTGCAATTCTAGTCAGAGTGCACTAGTGCTTGAAATGAATTTTCAGAATAAAAGTGATGAGATTACGAGTTTTTAGGCAATCGAATGCAAAATTTATCTTCATATGTGCTCGTCTTATCAGATTTAGAATGTAAAGATTGAGAAAAATTATTTTTGCGATTCGCGGAAGCTGCACGATGAAATTGTGTTGTGCGACCCAGCACCAACCTCGAAGGCAAAAGATTTGCGAGCGATAACTTCGGATTAGAGCGGTTGATAAGATATTGGAAAATGTCCTCTTTGGCCTCCGGAGTGCTGAGACTCAAGTCTCCATTGTAAATGTGTCGCATCAGCTCCAAGCGCTGTCTACAAGTTAATATTCATACTTTTGTTAGTGGCAGTTCATAGTTTTTTAAATAAGGACTTTTTCAATCTCAAAATCTCATTTCGCACACTAGAGCGATCAACTCTGAGCCGCCACTTCAATAAAGTATTTACTGTGAAAATAGTCTTCAGGGATTGGTTCTATTTATTCATATCGTTTCAAAATTATGAAATTTGGTTGGCATTATTTTCTCACATGAAATTTTGTTCTTTCTTCCATTTATTTGTCAATTTCAATTGTTCCAAAGAATCTACTCAGGGCATTCCATGTAAAAGGCAAAAGTCAAGTCAACATCTTTGCTAACTTTTGGTTGTTTTGTAGTGTTCAGGATAGTTAACAGTAGCGCAAAACGATTTTGAAAAATTTTCCATTCTATAACAGTTATTAACATTTTCCTAGTCAAAAATAAAACGGGAACCATCTCGCAAAGTATGCAACCAAATTTCAAAACCTTCATTTGAATAATTCAAACATATTTTAGGGGTCGTTCATAAACTACGTAGCCGATTTTAGGGGGGGGGGGGTTGTAAGAAATACTACGGTCATCCATGGAAGGGGGG
>WSXT02204110.1:0-18404 GCA_011762715.2 Neuroterus valhalla | reverse complement strand
TAGACAATGAAAGCAGCTTCTTTCTGTTCGCAAAAAACATGCAATGAATTCTAAGACTGATCTAATACCTATCCCCGCTTCCTTCCCATACACATCCCTTATTTAAAATCTCCCAGGTCAATTCCACTTTCCAATACTTCCACATCAATCCTCTATTTTTCAATAGTACAGAGCGGCTGGAACCGAACGAATTACGCTTACCCCGCAAGGGATTTGGCTTAATGGTATAATAATAATAATAATAGTAATAATAATAATAATAATAATGAATCTTCAAATGAATAGATGTATTTTAGGCAAAAAGATGAATGTTTTACCATAAAGATTAATTTTCTACAAAAAGGCAAATTTTCCACAAAGAATTCTCAAACAAACAGTTTAATTTTCAAATTCAAAAATCAATGTTCAATTAAATACTTGAATTTTCACCAAAAAACATGAATTGATTTTTAACAAAGTAGTTACAATTTCAACTAAAAAAAGATGAATACTTCGGAATACTACTTCTACTCTAGAGACTGCTTGTTTTTGAATAGTTCCCGTTCCATGTATAAAATTCTGTGCCAAGTGAAATATTGTACTTCCTCACTGAAACTCCCTGCCCTAAAATAAAAACTATAATTATTTTCTGCAATTACATGTCCCAAGTCAGATAAATAAGGAAAAGCAGATAAAACGTGATAAATACATTTTTTTCAAATTTAGATAATAATTCTTTCTGTATTTTTGAGCTACCATCAATTCGATTATCAAATTTAAGTCAGCTAAAAAAATCTCACAGAACAACAAATTTGCGAAACGTTTTTCTTATAATGGAAAAAAATAAAAATCCTTCCTCTCATAAAGTATAGATGCATTTGAATATTTTGAGAATCATATTAAAGGAACGTTACATTCTTTAAATCGACTGATAATATATATTTTCAATTCATTAAAAGAAAGCGGTCATTTCTCGTATCTTTTCGGTAGAATTTCAAATAGTCTAGGTTGAGTAAAATAAATTCCCGGTTTTTAATTAAATTCACGGTAATTTCCCGACAAGTCGCCACCCTGTGGATGTGAAATTTATCAATCTCAAACTATTTCGACTCAAGAATCCCTTACTGATAAGGCTGGCAATTGGAAAGAATAACTTACTACGTATAAGTGCGATTAGGAGTTTTTAAAAGTTTAACGCTATTCATTTCAAATAATAGTAATTCCTCATACAATCTTTATAATTGGATAATTCTTCAAGGTGACTTTTGCCTGATTTTTCCTTGACTAATTTCACAATAATTCAAAAAGATCAAAATTGAAGAAAAGTAGAGCAAAATTCTAAGCAAAACGAAAAGCTTACAACATTTTTTCCAGTTGGTCCAGTAGCTGAGAGGCATGTTCATCATTTTCCTGTTGATGAACGAACTTTCGGATGATTTTAATCGCGTCTGCAGCTTGAATCCTGCTAACCGAAGGCACAGGTGTACTATCATCTGAATGTTCAGAACTCTCCACGATTTCCTGCTTGACGATTGCAACATTGTCTTGATTTCCCCTTTGATATTCATTTGAAACTATTGGTCTCTCTTGATTTTCCTGATTTTCTTCTCTTTCCTTGTCCACTCCTTTTCTCGCAAAGCTATGAATATAAAAAATATCTATTTTGTCAAGCAGTACAACTGTAACGAAAATTACTACTGAATTTAAAACTGTTCAATTTTAAAGCTAATTATTCCATATAATACTTTTAATCTTTATATTTGGGAAATTCTCTAAGGTGACTTTTGCCTGATTTTTTCTTGGATAATTTTTCATTCCATCTAACCATTAATATTTTAAGACTGAAATTCTAATCTTGTAACATTTTGGAAATGGAATATTTTATAAATAAACAGATCATATTTGAATTAATCATTTTCAGGGCTACAAAAGCCTAATTTACTCAAAGAATGTGACCTATTTTAACCGAAAAAGTTACCGAAAGTCACTCATTTCTAACACAAGAAGGGACAGACCTGTCTTAATAATGTGAACAATGTTCTTTTATATTTGAAAAGAATTCGATGAAATTTATGAGAAATCTCGGTGACTTCCAAGGTATTTAGGATAAATTTATAAGATAACAAAACTATTCAAGTTGAATTCAGATGGATTAGAAGAATTGAATGAAAAAGAGTTTATTTATTTTAAAAAATAAGATTGATTCGATGCAATTCGCGAAAAATCAGAAATTTGGAAATGAGTTTCTAAAAACTCGAAAGAATTCGATGAAATCAATTGAAATATTGTAAAATCCTGTGAAATTCTATAAAACCTGATATTTCCTGACATCCTAGAAAATTTATTGAAATACCTGACAGCTTTTGAATTCCCTCAAATTTCTTGGAACTGTTCATAATATTTTTAAATCTTATGGATCCTGTGAAATCCTGAAAATCTTCCAAAATTTAAGGAAATCTTCATGACCGCATGACAATTTTGTTCAATTCTTCAAAATCATTCAAATCTGTGGGAATCCTTGAAACTTGTTAAATCTTTTAAAAAAACTTGGTATTTTCTAAGATACAAAACAATATTTTAAATTCTTGGAAAACTCCTCGAATAATTGAAATAGATTGAACATTCGTTGGAATCTTTGAAATGAAAAATTCTATCAAATGTTTTGGGAAAAATTGAACACGTTCCAAGAAATGCGTTCAATTTCTTCTATTTTCTGATTCCAACTTGAAAAGTTCTGAAGATATCAAGACTGAAACTTGAGGGCTGTACTTGAATTATGTAACGGATAAGTGGACCTCTCCACGACCCCTTTCCCTATGTAACAAACCGTAACGAAATGTTCTTACTCCCCCTCCACCCTCATTGTACGCAATTTTCGAAAAGATTTTGAATTCACCTAGAATGACCTTGAGGACTGTCTATAAACTGCGTTACATTTGGAGGAATTCGTCTTTTTGCAGAAAATTAGTCTTGTTTGTTGACATATCTCTTTTTCGGTTGAAAATTAAACTATTTAGTTGAATTTGGAGCTCTTTTGTTAAAAATTATTTTTTCTTGTAATTTTTTTCAGTTGAAACTTTAGCTTGGTTTAACTATTTTGTTAATATTCAATTATTTTCAGTTTGAGAAATAATTCTTTGAACTGAAAATGTTCTGGTTGAAAAATAATATTTTCAATTCGAAATTGATCTTTTCTTGTTCAAAATTCATGCACTTTTGTTGAGGAATTGTTTTTTTGGTAAAAAGGCAACCTTCTTGTTTGAAAATTTATTCTTTCTGGTTACAAATGCATCTGATTGATTACGAATTAATGTATTCTGTTTGAGGACTAAAATATTTCGAGGGCTAATTCTTTTTTTGGCTAAAGATTAATTTCTTTGGTTGAAAATCAAACCATTTTCTAGAAAACCATAACAATTTAGTAAAAAATTTACGTATTTAATTGATGATTTCTCTCTTTTAGTAGAAAAAATCATCTTTTTGTTAAAAAAAATCTCCTCATTTCAAAATTCAACTACTTCGTTGAATGTTGAACTATTCCATTTTTGGTTAAATTTTCGACTCTTCTAGCTGAACATTCATCTATTCGATTGAAAATTCATGAATTGTGTTAATGCAGCATGTTTTCAATAGAAAGTTAATCTTTGTACGAAAATTGACCCTCTTTGGTTGTAAGTGCAACTGTTTGGTTAGAATCTATTTTGTTTTGATCGACAAGTCGACTATTCTGTTGAGAATTAGTCTTTTTTGCATAAAGAATCAACAATTTGATTAAAAGTTAAATTATATGGGTAGAAATCGAGTTCCTTATTGAAAAAAAATGTTTCTATATTAAAAATTTAACTATTTTTGTAGGTTATTTGTCTCCTCGATTTCAAAATTCAACAATTTTATGGTAAATAATATTTTTTGGTGTGAATTCGTCAAACATTGAGCTTCAAGTGAAAATTTTTTTTTTGTTTAAAATTTTGTTATTTGTCTTAGAATCAGGCTTAAAAGTTGGAATAAATTTGGTTATAAGTTACTTTTTTAGTTGAAAATTCAAGTTTCTTGTTAAAAATTCGTCTTTCATTTGATTTGGAATTAAATTTTCATCAGAAAATTTAAATATTCCATTTCTGGTCAAAAATATATCCTTTATGAAATGAAAGTTCCACTATTTAGTAGGAAATCCATTCAAAAATATTAAAAATTCATTTTCTTCCTTCAATTTATGTAGCTGGAAATGGATTTTTTTGGTTGACAATGAATTGTTGGACCTATAAGTTTGAGTATTTCATGTATGCTCAAAATTTATCTCTTTTAGATAAAAGTTCATTTGTATTATTAAAAATGAACTTTATTGTTGAAAATTTGTCTATCGTGGTTAAGTGAATCTAACTTTTTTCTGGAACATTTGACTTTTACCTTGAGAATTAGGCTGTCTTGTTGCAAATTTGTCTTTTTGGACAGAAAATTATTCCTCTTTGAAAATTCTCTTATCCGTTAGAAGACTAATTTATTTGTTTGATAATTCATCTTCTTCTTCTTAAATTCAACCGGTGGAAAATTAGTTTTTTCTTTTGTTGAACAGTAATTTTTCTAACCACAAATTCAATTTTTGATGTCTGATAGCAAACTTCTGGTTTACAGTTGAAAATTCAGCTTAATATTTCAAAATTTATGTTTTATTTTTTAAAGCCTTTTTTTGACAGAAATTTATTCTTCTTGTTGAGAAATTTATCACTGCACATCAAAAACCCAACACTTCTGTTGGAACTTGAATTCTTCCGTTAAAAATCCAACTATTTTGTTGAAAATACCTGTTTTGGTTAAAAAATACACTGTCTAGTATTGAATTCGTCTGTACCTATTTATAATCACTCTCTTATGGCTGACAATTAAATTTTTTCGTTGAAGATTCAACTGTTTAGGTGAAAACTCTCGTCCTTCTGGATCAAAAATTTATCTTTCCTTGTTTCTAGTCTCAATTTTCAAAAATGACTCACATCAATTAAACATTCGTATCTCCTTCCGCATCAGAGCGTAACGTTCTCTTTCAATGCCCCCTCCTCCCTGAAGCTGTTGTGCAATTTTATTCAAGTACAGCCCCCCAGTAGAGCGAACTTCTGACAAAAACGGGAATAAGTCCAGTAGTCCCGTTTTCTTCAGAATACATAAAAAAGTCGAAAAATTTGCACTATCCGGGCCCTGCGTTTTTTGGAATAATCGGCAAAACTTAGAATCTACAGCTTACAACATTCTTTCCAGTTGGTCCAGCAACTGAGAGGCATGTTCATGTTGATGAAAAAACCTTCGAACGATTTCAAAAGCGTCCGCAGCTTGAATCCTGGTAACCGATGGCACAGTTGGTGTTCTATCATCTGGATGTTCAGAACTGTCTACCATTTCCTGCTTAACAATAACGAAATTATCTTGATTTCCCTTTGGATATTCATTTGTCACTACTGATCTCTCTTGATTTTTCTGATTCTCTGCTCTTCCATCTTCCAATTGTTTTCTCGCATGGCTATAAACATAAAAAATACCTTCTTCAGTATGCAGGACAACTGTAGGAAGAAAGAATCACTGACTTTTAAATTGATTGATTTAAAACCATTTCGACTTGAAAATTCCTTGCTGCTAACGTGCAATTCATAAAAAATTGAAACTCTCAAAACGTATTAGCGTAATTAAGAATTGTTCAATTTTGAACGCTATCAATTTCCAGTGATAACAATTCTTCATTTAATCTTTATAACTGTACAATTCTTCAAGGTGACTTTTGCCTGATTTTTCCTTAACTAATTTTCTAGTTCCTCTGAATATTAATATCTAGAGACCAGAATTCGAATCTTCCAACATTTTTCATATAGAATATTTCCATGAATAGAATTAAAAATATTTGGATCGATTGATTTCAGGACTACAGGCCTTATTTGTTCCGAAAAAGTGACCTATTTTATCAAAAAAAAGTGAATCACGTGAAATTTTTATTGTGTAGGTTATAGGTAATGAACAGTGATCTGTGACCAAAGTTTATTGCGCAAATAGTGTCTTATCATAATATGTTACAAGAATCAAAAGTGTGAACTATGGGAGGTCATCGTTGCATTGTATTAAATTGCAAATCAAATAGCGACTCGACCGGGAAACCGGGAAATGACCGTGAATTTTGCAGACCGGGAAAAAACCGGGAAATGACAAGGATTTCAATAAAAAAACCAGGAAGTTACTTGGCTCAATCCAGAAAATTAAGAGTTTCATCGTGAAAATATGAATTATCTTGTTACAAATTAGAAAAAAATTTTATCATTCTATTGAAATAATGTACATCCCTTTAGTTTGATTCTAAAACGTTTTGAATATATCTATACTTTGTAAGAGACATAATTTTTTTTCGTATTCAAAAGAAAGGAATTTTAAAAAATCGCTCTTACAATTTAAAATTCGCCACAATTTGAAAGTCCTCTCTCCCTAATTTCCAATGAAGAAATTTCTTTAAGCAGTTTTTAGAGTAGAAATATTATTTGGCAGAAGAAATATTTCTGAATTATAATATAAAACTTTTTTACATTGTTCATTCATTTAGTTGAAAAATCAACTGCTTTGTAAAAAGTAAAACTCTTTTTCTGGGAATCAAATTTTTTTGTTGAGGGTGCGCTATTTTATTTCAAAATTTACCTTTAGTTCAAAATGCAACTATTTCGTTGAAAATCAATCAATCTATTCCACTAAAAGATTCATAATTTTACCTGAAAATTCATCAGTATGGTTGGAAATTAATTTCATCAACTGAGAATTTACCTGCTCCCTTTTGAGTGGAAAATTAATATTTTCTGCTTAAAAATTGAACAATTTGAATGAAAATTTGTCTTTTTGAATTGGAAATTTAATTGTTTCGTTGGAAGATCACAGATTTTAATGAGATATCTATTTTTTGGTGGAGAATTATTTTTTTCTCTGAAAGTTCATTCTCTTGTCTAAGAAATCTTCTTCACGGTTAAAAATTCAAGGTACACATGAATATTTTTTATTTTAGTCGAAACGAAATCTTGTTGAAAACACTTATTGTTACTTTTCCATTTCTGGTTAAAGATGATAATTTTTATGCTTGAAAATTCAACCATTTTGTAGAAAAATGTTATTTTTTGGTTGAAAATTAATATATAGTCCAAATTTTAACAATCTCAGTTGAAAACTCGTCTTTCTGATTCGAAATTCAGCCACACTCACCGCTTGGATGGGCGCCTATCGGCAGAGCGCCGGTTTCTCGGCTGTTCATGCTCGAGTGATTCTGTCCCTCCCCTCGACCCTCGCACGATGCAGCACGATAGCCCATCAACCTTGAAAAGGCAGTACCGTAATGCGTAGTATAGGAGTTGTTTACTTGGAGACTTGCGACGCATGTATTCACGATACTATACATACGGTCCTAAGTGTTTACCTTCGCCTAGTCAGTCGTCGCTTCAAATCTGGTTCGAACTGGAGTTCGAATTTTTATCGCCTCAGGACCACGACCTCCGACACCGGCCCCCCGATAAGCGGTGAGTGTACTTGGATTGAAAATGAACTATTTTATTGAAAATTCATTACTTTGTTTAAAAATGTAGAAACTTTTTGAAAGTTACTTTTTCTTTTGGTGAGAGTTGGTTTTTTTGTTACAAGAAATTTTTTAAACTGAAAATTGAACTTATTCAGAATCAAAATTTCATAGTTGCAGTTGAAAATTCATTTGTTTAGTTGAACATCAATTTTTCCCAGTATTCAATCTTTGGTTTCTGTCTGAAAATTCAACTTTTTCAGTTGAAGATTCTTTGTTTTAATCAAAAACTCTCTTGTTCAGTTTGAAATCGGTTTTTCAAACTAAAGAAGTTACTGCTTCATTCTTGGTTGAAAAAAATGATTTTTTCAGTCCGAGATTAAACTATTTTGTTGAACATTGTATTTTTTGGAAAAAAATTAATCTTTTTATTTGAAAATTAATCTTCTCGTTTAAATATTCACATGCATGGTTAAAAATTGAAGTGCTCCGGTTAATTTTTCATCGTTTTATCATTTTAGTTGAAAATTCATCTTCTTGGTTTGAAATTCAACTGTTCCAGTTGAAGATTCATAATGCTGTTTGGATATTTATCGCTTTGGCTGAGAGAAATCAGCTGTCTTCTTGGAAATCATTTTTTTTTGTTATCGTTGATTGATTTTTTTTCAATTGGCAGTTGAATTGTTCCAATTTTTGTAAAGAAATGATATTCTTTTGTAGAAAATTTTAGTACTCTGTTCAAAACTGAATAATTTTGCAATGCTTGTTCTGTTGTGTTAAAAAACCGGGAAATATTTCTTTTTTCACCGATCTAAAAAATTGTACCCCTTTGTGGAAAAAATTAATAAATCGGGGAAATTTTAAAGAAAAACAGATAATGAATTCTGATAAGATTAAAAGATATCGTTCGATTCTTATTTGATATTCTAATCAACAATTGGGTGAAAGGCGTTCAGCGCCGCAGTTTAAAATTTCTCCCGCAGAGACAAGTTGGGAACTATAGTCATAATAATCGTGACAGTCTCCTGCTGTCAAGAAACTTAGGATACATTCATAAGATTTCATGACAATTCAATTGAAATTCAAATAAATTGAGAAGAATGTGATTTCCATAAAAATACATTGATTTTAGTGAAATTTGAGCATATTTGAAGGAGTTTCAAGAAAGGAGAAGAATTCGATGCGAAAATAAATTTTTCCAAGAAAAATCCCTTGATTCGAGTAGCACCGAGTGAATTCATGAGGCCTCAAGTGAATGGAAAAAATTTTCAAATTATTCGAAAGAATATCTCTCACTTCTTTTTAATGATAATGAATTATTTGGAATCCATTGAAACATTGTAACAATCTTGAAACCTTATAGGTCCTGCGAAATCATTCCGTATGTTCCAAATTTTGAAAATTTTTCACGACCACATCAAGAATTTCTTAAATCCTTCAAAATAATTAAAATCTATGAAACTCCCTTGAAATTTGATAGGCCTCTTGAAAATGCCTTAGTATCCTCTAAAATACCTCAGAACACCTTGAATCCTTCAAAATCCCTATCAATTATTGAAATAAATGGAAAATTCCTTTGAATCTTAAAAAAATTACATATAATTTCTAAAATCCTTCGAAATCTTCTGTGATCCCTTGAAACTGGTTCAATTTTTCTCAAACTCGAATTTTAATTTTAAAAGTTCTACAGTTACTAAATATGGAACTAAGTAGCGCAAACTTCTGAGAATAAAAGAAAAAAATCGTTTAGTCAAGTTTCTTCAGTATAATATTATGATGTTAATTTTTCTGTCTACTGGTCTAATCAATATTTAAATAATTGAATATTTGAATATTGTCCTTTTCAAATTTGTGAAAAAACAATATTTACATATTCAATTATTTAAATATTGATTAGACCAGTAGACAGAAAAATTAACATCATAATATCATTATGCCTGGTCAAAACCTTAACATAAAAAATTGGGATTTCTTCAGTATATCTCGAAAAGTCGCTTTTTTTGAAGAATTAAAAAAAAATACAGAAGAATTCGCGCAATCCAAACCCTGTGATCATTAAAATAATTATTCCAACTTATAATCTGTAACTTACAACAATTTTTCCAATTGATTTAGTAAATCAGAGGCTTGTTCAGCATCTTTGTGTTGATAAAAAAACCTTCGGACAGTTTCAATAGCGTCCACAGCTTGACTCCTGCTGACTGAAGGCTCAGGTGTGCTTTCATCCAGATGTCCAGAACTGTCCAAGATTTCATGCTTAACCAAATCAATATTATCTTGATTTTCCGCTGGACTTGCATTTACTATCATTGGACTCTCTTGATTTTTCTGATTCTTTTCTCTTTCACCTTCCAATTCTGTACTCGCACAGCTGTAAACATAAAAAGTAATTCTTTTAGATGCAGCAACTTTATTTCTATTTAAAGGACATGTATTACTTATTTTGAGGCATCTCACAATGGTTCAAGATCCCAAGAAGCTGGGCAAAACCTCAAAATTCGAAGTTTACCGGTCGAGGTAGATGTTCATTTACACTTCTTTAGGGAGTGTTGGAGCAATATTATTTAACAAGTATGTTAATGACTTTAGGAATGAAATGTGCATCTCCAAAATTTATTTTTACATATAATTCAGGAATATACGTAGTGAATTCTTTTTCTGCCTGCGAGTGCGTGCGCCGGGATTTTTTGTTTTGATCGCCAAAAAGTATCAACTTTTCGATTCCTTCAACAAAAGCTGCCCCCGTAGAAATAAATGCGCTTTTTCTACAACCGCGTGGGAGTATTCACGCGCGCTATAGCTCACCAATCCATGATTCTCTACGCGCCACATGCCATGCCGAAAAGATACTCATTCAAAATGAAAGTAATTTATTCAGCGACGTTCAAATATACCCTTGGGAAAGTTTGAAATGTGCTGCACACAATACATAGGGTGTCGAAATTAAATTTTACCATTAGAGTATTTATCAGTTAAAGTATCCAATTTTCTCATCAAAAAATATAACGAATAAATAATGTAAAAAAACTATAAATGAGCTACCGGACCGAAGAAGGGCACATAAACTCATTTCGCTGGGAGTGGGGAGGCCCGGGAACGTTGCGCAAACCCAAGTATAAAAACTTCAGATTTTTGTCGTAAAAAGTTTATAAACTAGGAAATAAGGCAATACATTTTTTTACTCCGTTATTGACAGGATTCAAGATGCGGGTCGTGAATTTAAAACGTCTCAAAATTTTCGAACATGTGGAATCCTTCAAGGACCTGAATCTCGAAAATGAAATAACGACTTTAGGGACGAAGTTCTTCGGTATACCAGCTGATTCTTTTCCTATTTATCAACCCTCGCGAGAGGCTTTCTGGTTTTCCTGAGCTTAAAATGTAAGCCATTCTTAGTCCAACATTTTGAATTTCGAATTTGAGATATCATTTCTGAAATAAGCGACCCAGAAAACCCTTTTGTACTTCTTTTTGTAAAAAACAATAGAAAAATTTGGACAAATGTCCGCCATTTTGAATATCTAGAGGAATCCTTTTGGAAGAAGGCTCTACTCCAAGGAGGTAAAGCCAATCTGCACGAATTTCAGTATTCCCAATTTATTTTTATGACGGAAATCAGAAAATTACATTGCATGACATTAATACTCAATGCCTATCGTTTTTTGTGTGAATCATTAAATCGACCAAATTTTTTTGCTATATAAAGCCTCTCTTCAAAAGTTCGGAAGAATTAAGATAGATATCTATTTACAAATTTGGAGTTGAGTAAAAAATATCAACACGATTCCTCCAAAACATGGGTTTTCTTTTTTTTGCCACGCAAAATGAAAGTGAAATTTGTAAGCGAAAGAGGAATGAAGGAGAGGAAACGGGGTGGTAGGCCATTCATGTAACTGGATAAATTAAGATTATTAAGTTCGGAAATGTAAAACGCTATCATCATTGCGCTAGTAGTGTGACCTTTGTATTGTTCGTCGTTGTTGAAGTTTCACTTCCGACGTTCGCGGTTTCCAGGCAGGCCTGGATTTAGAAATTTGGCGGCCCTAGGCAGTTGCAACAAATTCCGCGCGCTTGAGTTCTAGTTTTTCAAGGATAAAACAAAATTTGAAAATTTCCGCTCAAGATTGCCGTCCTAGGCACTTTCCTACATTACCTGTTTGGTAAAACCGGGCAGCATTTTAACAACAGGAAACTGGTGTGCCCTCCTCAGCATTCACCACAAGCAATCATGACTTTGCAAGTAACGCTTACCCCTAAAGGAATTTTTGCTTAATGGTGTAAGAAAAAGAGGCATGGGGTGTCTTTGGGACACCCAGTTGGAACTAAGTTCCTTTGGCTATATATATTTTATATATTGAATAAAACTCAAGGTATAAGTGATAATACGTTTTTTAATCATAATAATACAGAGAGTAATGCATTTTTTCAATAACCAATATAAACCTAATCAATACAATCAATCGTATACCATACCTTCGCTTATAGTTAACTTTTGATGCTTGAAACTAACTTTCAGAATCCGACTTCTCTGATACGCTTTCATTTTGTTGTCGATGCTTTGATCCAGAGGTGTCCAACGCGTGAGCAACGGTGTAAATAACTGTCACTCGTCAATCCCCTCTCTTACCACCTTGGATGTGTTCATGCGGTGATCGCGATGTGGAAAGGGGTCCTCGGCGGCCGGGCTGTGTGGACAGTGCGCGCAAGTAGGCGTGGTCAGATGAAGCCTGTGGTGAAACTAGGAGAGGATTCTCGATGAAGCGCTCGGAGAAGGGGAAGAAAGGAGAAGCGCGCCAACTTTCCGTTGGACACCCCAGTGATTGATCTGCGTTCGAAAGTTATTTAGTTGAATACTTTGATTTGTTGATTTAAGTTTCCGTCAAAATTCTTTCATATATTCAACACGACTTTTTATCAATTTGCTATTGGAAGAAAAATTAAAATCGTTCCAAGTTGAAGTAATTAAATTACATCTTCATTATTTGCCTAAAACTTATAACCTAAAGCTTATATCTTGGTTATGAAATTAAAATTAAAAATATATAGATCGAAAAAGCAGATCGAAAAAAAATTTCAAAAGAATCATTTACCATACATCAGCTACAAAAATTATCATGAGTAATAAAGTAATAAGTGATGGATGAAATATTTTTTTTCTTACATGGGAGGTCCGATTTGTTTCTTTATTTTCTGTCTCATTATATTCTTTATTTATTTGTGCTCTGGTTTTAGGTACCTTTTTTTCTTTTAATGGATTTCTTAACTTTGTTTTTTGACGATACTCTTTACATTTTTGTGCATTGGATTTTATTTCTGAAAATGAAAGACCAGAATAAAACATTGTTAATTTTAAATTGATATGATTAACTTATTCATTTTTTACTTATGTTACTCAAAAACGGCCATACAATATACCCTTCTTATGCCATTACAGCAAATTGTTTTTGTACATCTCTTTAAATTTTATAGATAATAGAAAAAGAATCACTATATTTCGATAATAAACCATCAAATCAACTAATAAATATGATAGACAAAGATAATATTGTTTACTTAATATTTTTAATTTTGTGCGGCTATGTCACTAAAGACGCTGGATAGTAATACAAAATGTATGATCATGGACATAAAAATAAAAAGTAAATTACTATAATTTTACATAAATGCATTTTGTTTATAATTGCATTGTTTTTAATTTCAACTGATTATTGTCTTATTATTCATAAAATTTAAAAAATAGAGACAAGCAACAAGTGGTTGTGCTAAATACCTCATATATACCTATCTGCCCAGGAAAAAAGAACCCATTGAAAAGACGACTGTGAATTGCGTATCTGTCCTTTGCAGACTCAAAAATTAAAAACTGAATCAGTTTGCCACTATGTCTATCGGACATTTTCTAAAGCGTCTTTGAATCTGCGATATAGTGCAATAACCATTTTGGGCAAAGCAAATTGAATGAGTTTCCCTCTTTTTGGATGAGACGATATATTTTGAGGTTAAGCTCACATAATTCACACGATTTTTAAATTTATAAAATTAAAGAGAGATTAGAAGGAATAATACACAGGGCTACCAGATTCAGATTGCTTTTTGAGTTCTGGAAGACATAAAGGCTTTTGCAGCTCATGAGTCAGTCAAAAAAATAATGAAGAGTAAAATTCTTCTGAAAACCAATCAGTGGCAATCTAGAATTCCAGTGACAGACACGCAATTCAGAAGCCCTCGAAACCCATCCAATGCAAATAAATGGATTATTGTTTCCTGGGTGAGCTCCTAGTTAATCAAAATAAACATTATAAACATCAAAATTTTATTTAAAATTAACATCCATTTCTGTCAGTTTAACACTGTTACTTACTTGAATTTATCCTTGCTATCCTTAATTCCTTTTGAATCACTTTCACGGTTCATGTCTATTAACAACAACAAAAAACTGATTTAATAACGATGCGCAAGTATTTGAAACAATAAAACGGATTCGAATGAATAACGATTTCAGACTTGGAAAGCAGCTGACGCGCATGGCTGAAGAGAGTCGACGAAAACGCCTTCTAAATACACAAATAAATTTGACAATTTGGGACAATATAATAAATAAACATATTTACAAATATTGTTACAAACATATTACAAATATTTTCTTGTGATTTTCACAAGAAAATCACCTGTCGTACAGCCAAGCAAGCAACCGAACAGCCATGGACGTACTGCACAGTACACACATGGCTGCAACGTACTATAGCAAATGTGTCGCAGCTTAGTCCCCGTTACACCTTTTTTCCGTCAAGCACCCATCCACCAAGTGTCATAAGAAACTTCGTTGAAAAACAAACGTCATTCATTTGTGTCCAGCACTTGGCTCTAAACTTTATTAGATATTATGTTTTCAAATCCGAAATTCTTATTGTATGAATAAAATTATTTTCATGTTCGTCAGAGACTTGTTTTAAAATGATCGCGCTGTTTTCTTTGTTATTGCCTCAGTTCTTGTGACAAGAATCTACATGCATTCGATGTGGGCAAATAGTAGGAGAAGAAGCCAATCAAAGGATCAAAATACGTAATACCTGATATAAGGAAGAAAATATATATAATTAGTAGAATACAAATTCTTTTTCTACCTCCTGGCTCGGAAGTTCGTGTTCCGTAGCCGCATTTTAGACCAGTTAAAGCGACTATCTTGACCGTATCAGCCAACGAGTGATCTGATTGGCTGCGAAACTTTTAAAGCCGCTTGTTGCCATAGAAACGGTCGTAGTTACGATCTTAGTTATAAATAGAGCGTAGATAAAAAAGACGAACAAAACCCCAGAAATGAGCGTCTTCACACCTGGAGGATCCGTATACGAGGGGGAAATATAAAAAAATTTGAACAAACAGGCTAGAATTATTATACAATTATTATTATGTACTTCATTAACTTCTCTTTATTACTTGCTTCTTTATATATGTTTTTGATGCCCGCCCAGACCAGCAAAAGCTCAGCTGCGCCTCGCTTTTCCAAAAGTCGGTCGGGCTAACCCCATCAATAAGGCCTCGGCTTCGCCTCGGCCTTGATAACAAACAGGAACAGAAATCCAACTTTCTATAGTATTATTATATACTATTTCATATTCAGCAATATATTGCAGAGTATATTGCATATATATTGCAGAGTATGAGCATGCTCATGTTACAGAACTATTTACTGCTCAAATGGCTCGATACTTTTTGAGCTTTAAATACATCAAAATCTTACGAACTTCTGTGTTGTACTCTTGAGACAAAAAGCGGAAGCAGTATATGAATCGCCTTTAAATCATAATCTTTTGCAAACCATGCATGCATGCATGACCAAATTCATTATTTGTAAACTTTTTAATATTCAGGATGTGCTTTCCGAAACATGGCAGGGCTAAATATCATAAAATAAAGTAGTGAGAGAAAAAAGTATCAAGTATTATGCACATAAAAATCAGACCTTTCAGATGGACCTGCAATAGCTTGACTCAATGATTCTTGGGATCGATGTTCTTGTATTCTTCTGAAGTTCTCTCTGCCTAGCCTCTGTCTATTTCGATATTCTTTAACTGACTCATAATTTGTTTTTTTCTTCCCTTGAATATTTTTTATGCATTCCCCTCTATTTGCCATTGATCTTATCGTATTTTCCAATTCAGTTATCACATCTGTGGATGCAGTTTCTGCATCTGAATTTTTCTTTTCTAATCGTTTCTTTGCCTGGTATCTTCTCTGGCGTGCAGCATTAAGTTTCCGTTTCCTTTCTAATCTCGCTTGTTTGTCAATCATTTGAAGCGGGCTAAATACAAATTAATTCATATTATCTTCTAAAACGGCAAAAGAATATTAATAAGATATTTTGAAATTTTTCTCTATCGAGGATACAATTTGATGGTGTCATAACGTAGTTCATGTTTCTTCAACCAACACGTAGTTACAACTGCTGAATTACATCTTTTTCCGTTTTTTATGACACCATTACATTGCACTGTGAAAATTGAAAAATTAAAAACGTGAGCCGTGAGCCGGGAGACAAATTGTAAAAATATACGAAAGGTTAAATTTAAAATGGCATATTTTTCAAAGGGAGTAATCAATGTGTAGTCAATATTAGATTTATATCAAATGAGTTACTGTTAATATTGGGAACCGCAGAATTGCATGACGCCATCTATAATTCTCAAGCGGCCAAAATGTCAACTAGCATAAGTGAGTTACAGTTTCAAGATGCATTTTAATTTGTGCAGAAAAATCAATTCACGAATAAATTTTTTCAGTTTGAAACAATAAGTGAACATGAAAAATGTATCTATAGAAAACACAATGTTTCTGACGGTATTTTCATCATATACAGTGAAAAAACACATTTACTGTCAAAACTGATTTTTCTCAAAATAACATTTATTTTACTACATCATGTGAGTTTCAGTAAATTATAATATTGAATAAACTTTTATTGACGCCAAAATTAACTCAAGAGCCATAAGATATCAATTTATACATGAAATATTCAATATCTAGAAAAGTATAACCTGAAAGTTTTAAGTTAGATTTGATATATTAGTTCTGATGGTCCATTACTCATATTCTCTCTATATTCCGAATCAGATTGTATATTTGAGTATATTTGAGCTCAAAATGTATTGAAAGTTACTTGATATGGTGGAATAATATTTTCTAGGAGAAAAAACCATTTCGACAAAGAAAGTGCTTCATGACTCTATACGTTGAAAATTTAATTTTGAACACTTTGTTTTTGATAAATAATAATTTACAATACTAAGTTTATGCTTCACAAAACAACCTTTGAATCACTTTTATGTATAAATTAAAATGCATCTCATAAATTCGACCTCCTTCGCTTGCTCGCGACACTAGCGCAATATAGATTTTAGATCCCGAAAAATTGAGATCCCGCTTGGACAAAAAATTCTGCTCCAATTAACGGGATTTGTTTTGGTCATTTCTTGGACTAGGTTCCCGGTCCAAGGGATTTATGATGTGCTTCCCGAAACATGGCAGGGCTAAATATCATAAAATTAAATAGTTAGATAAATAATTATTAGGTATCATGCAAATGAAAATCAGACCTTTCAGATTGACCTGCAAGATGTTGACTCAATGTTTCTTGAGATCGAAGTTCTTGTATTCGTCTGAAATTCTCACTGGCAAGTTTCTGTCTATCTCGATATTCTTGAACTGATTCACAATTAGTTTTTTTCTTCACTTGAATATTTTTAATGCTTTCACCTCTATTTATCATTGATTTTATTTTATTTTCCAATTCAGTTATCACATCTGTAGGTGCAGTTACTGCATCGGAATTTTTGTTTTCTATTCCTTTTCTTGCCCGATATCTTCTCTGGCGTTCAGCATTCCTTTTTAGTCTCATTTGCTGTGATCGCTCTTCTTGTTGCTGTTGTCGAAGAATATCTTCCTCCATTTGAATGGCGCAAAATGCAAATGAATCCATTTTTTCAAATCTTTTTTTTTATCTTGAATCTTTTCTGGCATTCAGTATGAAGTCTACGCTTCCTTTCTCGTTTATCTTGCTCTGATTGTTCTTGTTGTGTTTGTTTTCGATGAACATCCACAACAAACTCCATTTAAATGGCGCTGAAAGAGATAATTAGTAGTGTCAATCAATTAGAACGCCAGATTGTGACTTATTTATGGGAGAGAGAGAAGGAAAGGAAGACTCATTGGAGGTTGTTCGCGCGCTTCTTTGGAATAGACAAAGAACATAAACAGTATTTATGATAGAAAAATTATATCTCATGTTGAATTCAATGGTTGGAATTTTACACGACTGGAAATTAAAATCTTCAATCTTCTCTCATTATTACTTTTTGCAATTTCTTTTAACAATCTGATGCATTTTGTTTTCATCGGTTCATCTAGATCATGAACATTGTTAGATAAATATAGTTTATTGAACAGGTAGATGGCATGCGATGTCTTACATACTCAATAGTATATTGTGCATCAAGCGGGTGAACTAGCCGACTCCAACAAGTGTGAAGTTTGCCGCGCTCGCGCGGCAATCACACGAGTGGAATTATTGCCGTCTCCCACATGGTGCACATACTATTTTGTCCAATGATTCGCGAGAGAAATACATCTAAGGTGATCGTCGAAAGTTTTGGGGGAGATAGCGGGTCCAGTTACTAAATTTTCTATTTGTGAACACAACCAATTTTTATAAATAAATCTTAATATCAGATAATCAATTTTTCTATATAAATTTTAATATGTGCCTGTAATAATAATATTTTCCTGGAACACAAATCTATTACTTTTCAAGATGTATGACACAATTGGAGAAGTCAGGGGCGGATCCAGAAGAATATGGGGGGGGGGGGGGGGGGGGTGGGAGGGGAAAAAAGAACCCCCTGTTGGA
>WSXT02204109.1:16518-32629 GCA_011762715.2 Neuroterus valhalla | reverse complement strand
AAATAAATTTACCCCCATCTAGGAAAAAAACTCTATCCCATATAAAATCGACAAAGTATAAGAGAATGTAGCATTGACGTGTTCTTCATCAATCGAGTAGAAATTCTTCAAAATTTCAAAAATTCAAAGGAAAATCATGAATTCTGAAGAAGGGATATTTCATCAAAAAATGGACTTAGCACTGTTCGGTTTTTCCTGTTATTCTAAGATTAAAATTTCACATCAGTCATTAAGGAAAATTATATTTGTAACAATTGTTTTTCTTTTTTCTATAACGAATTACAGTCTCCACTAGAAAACTGCTGAACCGTTTCATAAATGTTCTATTTTAGTGTTCCTCATTCATATAATTTCAATTATTAGTTATTTTGAAATATTTAGATAGGAGCATAATTTTCTAAAAAGACTCATTAAGTCAAAATGTAGACTTAGAACGGTTTTGCTTCCTCTTGTATTATTTAAATAAGAATAATGCATAAATCGTTAGAAAAATCATGAAAATGACACATTTTTACGTATTTCATGAAAAAATAACACTGTTCCGTAGAACATTAGGAACATGTTAAAGACATATTAAGTACATGTTAGGAACATGTTAAGAAGCTAGAAATATATGTATCATTATGGTATTTGTCACTCATTAGATTTTCATTATTTGACATTTTGGAATACTTGAAAAAAGAGTATGATTTTTGGAGAAGATTTATTCCGTCAAAAAGCGGACTAAGCACCCTTTCGCTCTTCCTAGTATCATTCAAAAAAGAATACTTCATAAACCGATAAGAAAATCATAAGCATTGCATATTTTTATCAATTTTGTCAACAAATACCACTGTTCCATAGAACATTAAGAACATGTTAAGGAGATGAAAATATATGTATCATTATGGTATTTGTCATTCATTAGGTTTTCATTATTTGGAATTTTGGAATAATAAAAACAAGAGCATGATTTTTGCAGAAGATTTATTCCGTCAAAAAGTGGACTTAGCATTGTTTAGCTTTCTCTGGTGTTATTGTAATGAAAATATCACCTTAATCGTTGAGAAAATCACGATTGTTTTATACCTCGTTTTTATTCTATAAACAAATAAAACAGTCCAATGAAAAAAGGGTTGAAAAAATGTACTATTCAAGTTTCATTCATCCATATAGTTCAAATTTTTTGTTATTTCTAAATTTCGGGGCAAAAGTATGATTTTAAGAGGATACTTATCTCGTCAAAAAGTGGATTTAGTACTGTTTAGCTTTTTCTGGCATTATTTGATGAATTATAATGCATCATGATAATGCCATATATTCATTTATTTTATAAAAAAGTATTACAGCATAATAGAAAACCTTTGGAATGTTAGAAAAATATGTTATTCAACAATCTGCATCTATTCAATCTGAATTTTCTGTAATTTGGAATATTGACGAAGAATGATTTCTGAATAGGAATCACTACGTCAAAAAATTAAGATATGCGTAACAAATACATATTTTCATCTATTTTTTGAACAAAAACCACTGTTCAATAAGAAACTGCCAGACTATTAGAAAAATATATTTTCAGTATTCCTCATTCATTAAGTTTGAATTCTTTGTTATTCTGAAGAATTAGGAGGGAAATTATGAGTTTCCAAAAAGACTTATTGCTTCCTTAAGTGGACTTAGCACCGCTTAGCTCTTCCTGGTATTATTTCAATGAAAACGATACGTAAATTACTGTAGAAATTAAAATTTTTAAAAACAAATAACACTGTTTAATAGAAAATCGCCATACTATTGAGGAAATGCATTGTTATTATTATTATTATTTATTATCATCATTTTGATTATTATCTTCAATCTTGTTCAAATCCATCAAAATTTTGGAATATCCACAGAGAAAGTATGATCATTAAAGAAGACTCATTCCGCTGAAAAAAAGCACTGTGTAGCTTTCCCTGCTCAAATTAATGGAGGTTCCTAGGAAAACTAGTCAGTTCTTCTGGAATGTTATTACAGAATTATTTTTACACCCAAACGAGAAAATTATACAAATTGAAAATAATGGAGGCAATTTTTCATGTCTTGTCTCAGCCCCTGTCATGAGATTTACATAATTGATGATGGTTTTTCTTCACTTTTCCACCTCTGAGCGTCGAGAAAAGCTAACTCTGCAGATTCACATAAAAAGTTTTGCGAAATTGGCGAGGCAGCTTTATACCCCACGGTTGTTTTATCTTTAACTAAATTTCCTCGCTCGAGCGGCTTTCCTGTACAGAAATCCTTTGATCCTTTGGTCCCTAGAGAGAAAATCAAACCTCTTCCTTATGATACAGGACACGGACTTGGATTCGCAAAAAGAATCCAATTCGCGAAATGGGTATTGTTAGTCTTGCCTCCTTTAAGCCTTCTCACGATGAGATTACTCTGATCCCTCAATTTACGATTTTGGGATGATCACACCTCTATGGAGGGCCGTAGAATCTTGCTCTGGGAAATGATTATTTTTGCGATTTTTGGGAAGGAGGTTTTTCCTTATTTTTCCAATCTTCGAAAGTAGGGCAGTGGGAAAAAAGTATAAATCGCAATTCTTCTTATTCTTTTTTCTCAACACTCATCATTCTTCAACTCTTCTAGCTTTTTCTACCTCTTTCGTCCATTTTCCTCTTTAACTTGATTTCCTTACCATGTTCCCCTTTCCTTTTTTCCTCTCCTTCTTTCTCTTATACATCCATCACATGCATGCTCATCTGTATCTTCTTATTATTTGCATACCCTACATTTTCTCTTCTTAGTCTCCTCCCAATTGCTGCTCAGCATCATCTCCGAATCTCCATTTCGCTATCCTTGTCTATTTTATACACCTCATCTACTTTCCAGATATTTTTGGCAACCCTCTTCTCATCACTCTATATCATTCATTATATCTTGATTCCCCCTTTCATATATATTCGTTTCCTGCTTTCGTATCTCCTTTCCGATTCCTCATGGTCTATATCATCTCCTTCTCTCATCGCCTGATCTCCGAAAATCTCCCTCCTTCCTTTTTCTGACAATTACACTTTCAGACCCTCTGCCTTTTTTTCGCTAGCTTCTTTGCCACACTTTGACAATGAGCACCCTTCTTTTCCCTTACCTAGTATTGATATACTTCCTTCTACGGTTCACCACTCCATCTCCTCGTCAATTTATTTACCCCCTATACTTCTAAAAAACTTCATTACCTTGTTTCTATTCGTAAGCCTCATTTTTCACCCATCCAAGTATTTCTCAAACCCCTTAATCATTCCTGCTATACCTTTCTCATTCTCCATCAATCAATCATTCTATGCCAGTGCAGATATATTTCTTTCTACCATCCTCACTTCCGTCTACGAATGTACTCATCAGGAGCAGTAGAGGACATTTTCTTATATTGAAACTTTTCCTTCTTCCTTCAACTTCTGTGATGCTCTAATCTTGACTCTTATTTCATCATTCGACAACTACTCTAGCTACTAAAACACGAACTAAATATGTAATTAGAAACTAAGACATTGATGCGAAACCTGTCAATCATCGGACGGATAGGTAGCTTCCGTACCTGTATCATGAACACACCTGCAAGTAGTATGTTCATGACAGGAGAAGGAAGATACACATTCTTCGAACCAATGGAACATCAAAAACGTGGTGTAGAGAAGAGTCGTGAAGCCACGCAAGTGACAGCTCGACGCGCGATCTCTATTCACTCGGTTCGGATGCCCCACTCGTTTCTCGTGGACCGCGAGAGTGTATGAGATACCATGTTGAGTCTTCTCCCTTATTTTACCTCTTCCTCTTTCACTCTCCGGTAGCGTGCATACATGCTATCTGTCAGCGTGCATACATGCTGTCATGATAAGGCCTAAGTTTCCCCTCACCCCATCCGATAGTGTACATACATGTTATCAAGCTAGATTAATTCCTTCTCTCTGATAGCGTACATACATGCTTTCTGTCAGTCAGCGTTCATACATGCTATCGCAAAAAGACCCGAGTATCCCTAAGATCTACCAACTCCCACTTTCCTTCCCCAATACGAAGCGTGCATGCAGGTTATCAAACTAGACTAATCCCTCCTTTCCGATAGCGTACATACATGCTATCTGCCAGTCAGCGTTCATACACGCCATCGCAAAAAGGCCTGAGTGTTCCTCAGATCTACCATGCCCCAATTCCCATCCCCAATCCGATAGCTTGCATACATGTTACCAAACCAGACTAAACCCTCCTCTCCGATGGCGTGCATACATGCTGTCAAACCAATCTAACCCCTCTCCCTCCCATTCTCCGACGATCAGCGGGTATTCTTGCGGTCTCGACGAAGCCTACTCTTCATCTCTCTCCCCAGAGGTGCCAGCCAGAAACCAACTTAGTCAACCCCTGGGACCAGGAAAAGGTATCTGCGCCATGTCAACTGCGTATGACTACAGTGATCCATTCTTCCACTACGCTCAGCAACCCAGTCTAATGTTAACGGGCCTAAGTGATCGACGCAAATCACTTGCGTACTACCCACTGCGCATGACGTTCCGATACTCTCTTTCGCCAGGGAAGCTGATTACTTTCCATTCTATATCACCGTATCCTACCTCTCTCTACCTAGACAATATAGAATGCCTTAGCTGCCACAAGTAGGGTGCCTATTACTCCCGCGCGTATGTGAGTACAAACTTTTGGTTTCTCCCCCCTCCCACTCTCTTTCTATCGCCCCATCCTTCTATCCGCTACTTTTCGTATATAATTTCAACCAGTGCTACTTTTCCCTTCTTTACATTCTCTTTCTCTCCACTCATCACTTCTCGCACTGTAGTCCTCCTTTATAATTAAGTTGAATATCCCGATAGACCTCTACTACCTTCCGCCTGTCCTCTCTTAGCATTGTAACTTCTTTCATTTCAATATTCTTTAAAATTTTCAATCATTCCCCTTTCTTCTATGTAGTCTTTCCCTATTCATATTATAATCTTTCTGATTGCCACGCCCTTTAATAATTTCTCTTTGCCTTCTGCACCTCCTAACTTTATCTTTCTGGTATCCTATTCCCCCGTCCTTAATATTTCTTCTCATCTAGCTATGCCTCCATCCTCACCACGACTTCCAATTGCCTCAAGTTTTCCTTTCAAACTTCCTATCCTGTTTTTTTAAGCCAGCTACATTCTATTTACACATCGTCTATGCTCTCATTCACTCATTCTTATCACTTTGCCTTTCCTACTATCTCTTATATGTCTTCCTCTAGTTTATTTCTTACGTCATTTACTTTTGTTTTTCCTCTTTTGCTATTGTCCTCAATTTATACTCGTCCAGTCTATCCATTTGAAATTTTGTTTTTTGATTTCTCAGTTTCTCTCTGATGAACTTGAAAGTATCCCTCCTCTAATTGTTAAGTATAAAACTTTATTATATCTTATAAAACTCCCATTGCTACCTCTTCCGAACTCAATTTTCCTATTCAACGATTAGAAAATAAAAGAACGTTAGTACGATTTTTTATTTTAATTTTTCGACCTAAAGGGTAAACCATTACTCCTCAAAAGCTGTTACGCAATTTATGATACTCTCTGTTTGCGAAGCTTACAAGTAATGTTGTGCTCTGACATCACTATAAAAGAGTTGATTTTTTTTCAGTCACTCGACGAACAGCATGGCAATAAAGACTCTAATTGGCTGTGTCATAGTGTTAGTGCTTATAAAAAAGCACGAACCGTCATGAAATCGTCAGGTTTATGATTCTCTTCATATTATCGTCAGAGATGAGAGGTGAGTGCATAAAAAAACAAAGCGAAAAAAGTGATTAAGGTGTAAATTGAAAAGCGATTTTGGCACGAAAAGAAATAAAGATCGTTGAGGAAAAATGGCTAGTTGAGGTGAGGTAATAAAGTGCCCGTAGACAAATTAACTTCAAGCCCAAAGTACCCGACAGATTTTGATTTTTTTTAAGCTTTGAAATTTCTGACAGGGTTGTCGAGGCATATTTCTTAAGAAAATATTATTCTATTTTATTGCATAAATTCGTCATTTATCAATACATTTTTCGGATATGCCAAAAATAATTCTTGATATAATACTTGGTCATAAAAAGAATAATTTATGTTTTTTCAACAAATAGAATAAACAGTTGAATTGTTTTGACAGTTTTCAAGTTACAGATTCCGTCTTTCCAAGGCAATAAATTCCTCGTGTTTGGCTAGTAGATCACTATAGTTTTTTTTGAAAATTACGAAACATTTAGTGATTCTTGTTGAAAGATGTAACAAAAAAAATGCATAATTCCACCATGTTTTGTTAGATAAATGCAGTTTTTCCAACTCTCTAAGAAATTATTCTAAGAAAGTATGACATGTTATGTAACATCAAAATGACACAGTAATCGCCAATTAGTTATCCAGATTCAAGTGCTGATCCTATGGGGGAGACAGAAAAGTTATTTGACAAAAATTATTCACCCGAATAAGTTCTATAAATTTCACTGCAATCATTTTTCAAAGGACACGTTGTTTCTGTTGTATTGGTAATAAAAAGATCTACTAATTTTGTTCGAAACTATTTTTTATAGGACGCGCAGTTTTTGTTTCATTAGAAAAATTTTATCGAAATTGGAAGAAATCGATTTTGCAGCCAAAATCTCCGAGATCATAAAAAATGTTTGGAATAATAATTGTTTGCATTGAAAAGATCAACAAATTTTCGCGGAAATATTTTCTCATGTGAAGCATAGTTTTTGTCTCCAACAAAACTGTACGAGATACGAAAGAAATGTTGAAACGAAAAATGGTTCATTTCAAAAAGATACATGAATTGTGATATTTATAGGAACAAGACGATTAAAACTTTTTTTTGAATATCAATGCTCACTATGATTTGTTATAATATAGCAAATACTGGAGTAATACGGTTTAATATATTATACATTTTTCATGTATTTAGACGTTTTGAAGAAACCGTAATCGAGTGCGAAGCACGAAACACGCGATGAGAATGTATTCGTTGAAGCTAAAGAAGCTTCAATAAAAAATTGTTGGCAAGCAATCATCAATTAGAGCCGGCGTTGTTTTGCTTGACAGTTTTAAACGATCGGTACGAAAATGCAGGGAAGTACAAAGACCAACCGCGTTGTAAAACATGATCGATCGCAAAGCGCGAGATTCGACAGACACGTACCCTAGGCGCGTTGAAACTTGCGAGTGATGCAGGCCTACGCGCCCAGCGCACGTCGAGAATGTGCCCGCGCAGCGGGCTGATTTTTTTTAATTAATTAGAATTTTACGATCGCGATATTTAATTGTAGACTCTGCACCACTTCATATAAGATTTTCAATCGAAAATTATCTATACTCTGCTAACTTCACTGAAATTCCATATGACTACTTCCGCTTGCACTATGTGCAAAGATTGTCTCTATATTTTGCATGAAACAAAGCTATACAATATTATTATTTCCAATATGGACGAAAATTTTATTTCTCTCATTTTCAATTTTCTTGTGATAATGAAGAGTAATCATAGCTGTAAAACATTGACATATTGCTATGGTAGCAATTTCAGAGTGGTCGTAAGGTTATTCTGTCGTTGTCAACACGTTATAAAGAGTATCGTGGTCGGAAGTTCACACGTAGGGCTCTCAGAGCGACACACTTCGCTACGATAGCGTACCCTGAATATGGTTCCGAAAATTAACCAACGCAGGTAGCCATAGCAACGCTATCGTGACGCTGTCGCAGCTCTACCGTATACGTGTCAGAGCGATCTACTTTTTGTGCTGTCACAGCAATATGGAGTTTTCCGTGTATACTAAATGTATTGAATGCGAAACGAGTTTTTTTTAGCGTATTCAAATTTCATAGTTTCCGTATACTAAAATTCAAATACGCATCTACCATATTCAACTGCGCAAGCGCATTACGATTTACGCAGGTCGCGCAGCCTCTAGCGCAAACCGACCGTTAGCGTTGGCAGGCTCACAAGTCGTTTGATTTGTATCTTGTTGAACATTCACGCTGTAAGTATAACATTTTTTTTAAACACCGAGTGTATGTTTCATTTTATCAGGAAATAAGCATCGTATATCAATTCCCAAAGAAAACATATTAAACAACAATTCAGAAATTCTACTACACATTTGTCTTTTTTGGTTGAATGCAGTTGTTTTTCATTTCAAACATAAACCCAGTTCAGGTGTAATATCAACTTGGTTGAAAGCTTATCTACTTCACTCAAAATTTTTTTTTAATTCAAAATTTTCGACTCTTCTCTTGAAAATACATTTTTTTAAGATTCGTTATTCGAGATGAATATTCTTTTCTTCGATTAGAAATTTATCTTCATTTTTTATCGAAATACCTCTTTATATTGAGAATTATTTCTTTAACTACACATGTGAACATTCTATTGCTCGTTAAAGTTAAACTACTGTTTTACTTCACTTTATTTTCAATCACATTCAATTTTTTATTCCATTCTCTAAAAACTTCTGCTACTTGGTTGAAAGCTTATCTACTTCGTTAGAAATCAATTTTCTTTCTTCCAAAATTCATCTCTTTGGTTGGAAATGTAACTTTTTCTCAGAATGTTTTTTTAAACATTAAATTACTTGGAAGAAAAATCAAGTATACAGTTAGAAAATAATTTTCTTGTTAAAATTTCTTATTTTGTTGAAAATTCATGTATTTGGTCAGATATCAGAATATTTTCATGCAAATTCAACTATTTAGTTAGTTTTTAGTGGTTAAAAGTTCAACTACTTTGTTGAAAATTCGTTTTTCTTCTGTCTCAAAATTATTACATTCTCATCATAAGGAGAAGGTATTGGTTTTATGTGAAAATTGACTTTCGCGGAGTTTATGTCTCCACGTTTTGAGACCTCCTGATTCCGAAAAAGTGGTTTTTACGTTGGTGTCTGTCTGTCTGTTGTCGTTGTCGTTGTCGTCTGTATACTCAATAACTTTTGAAAGAATGGTCATATTGGATTGGGCTTTAGCACACTTTTTTGGAACCGGAAAAGAAAGGACAAGTTCATTTATTAGCTATTTTGAATGAAAAATCACAGAGGAAGGGGGGGGGGGAATTTTGATTTTTTCTCCAAGACGCAAAATATGTAAGTACAATTTCTTGTAGCACGTAAAAAGTGAAACAATTTATCATCATGATTTTTTTCGATAAAAACAAAATGGTCAGAGTTGTGGCATTTTCAAAATTCGAAAGTATAAAAGAAAATGAGAATTTTTAGCCAAATAACGCAAGATTGAAAAGAAAGTCAGAGAGAAAAAATGTGCCTTCTTGGAAGCCCTACAAGATCATGAATACAACATTTTGAATTTCCTCAAAAAATCGAAAATTCCCATTTTGATCGCACAAAAAATATTGAAAAATAATCTGTGGATTTGATTACTTTCGAAAGAATGATCATATTCGATCGTGCTTTGGCAACCATTTTGAGGGATCAAAAATACAAGTCGAGTTCGTCAACCATCTGCTTTGGATCAAAAATAAAAGAGGGGGAGCATTTTGAAAATTAAAAAAAAAATTTTTTTTCCAAGACTCAAAAATTGTAAGTACCTACGGCTTCTTGTAGTAGGCAGATGATTTTTATAACTTTTCAAGTTTTCTCGAAAAATCGAAAACCCAAATTTTGGTCGCACAAAAAATAATGAAAAATGAAAGAATCATTCTTTGTTCAAACTATGCAATGTACGGGGAAATATAAATGAACTAATGTTGTGCACCAGAAAAAGATCTACAAATTTGGTAAACTTAACTTTTTTATAGGAGTAAGTAAAAGTTATTCACCCAAAAAATATCTGTAAATTGGTAATAATTTTTCCCGTTGGACGCGTAGTTTTTTTTTCAATCGTCAAAAATAAAAATAAAAATCGAACAATTAAATTTCTAGAAAAACTACACAACATGTGAAAAAAATTATTCAACAAAACTTCTCTACCGCTTTGGGCAATCTTTGATCGAGTGCGCAGCACGAGACACGCGATGAGAATGTATTTGTTAAAGCCGGAGAAGCTTTAACAAAAAAGAATTCGCACCCATCAAATCAAAGTAGTCGACATTTCGTTTTTGAGTTTCACAAGCTCTATATACAACTGTGAGGAGTTACAAAGGCCAAGCGCGGAGCGCGGAATGAGATTAGCATCGAGCGCGAAGCGCGAGACCCGAAAGACGCGCGCCATAGGCGCGCTCAAACTAGCGAGCCTCGCGCGAAGCGCGCTGCGAGAATGTGTTCGCGTAGCGGGCAGATTTTGTTTTTTCCTTGAATGTGCACTTATCCATATTAAGATAATATAAATATATGTATACACGTATATATTTCGTTCCAGGTTCGACGGATTTGACGTTCAAGTGGAAAATCTAATGTGCGCTCTGCGGAAAATCTGAGCCAATTCAAATCGATTAATATTTGAATCGGTGAATGTTAAAAGGGCAGTTGTCCAAGAAAGCTGACTTTTGGAAAGACGAAAAAAACTGTCCTGTTCCGAAAATATTGGCAAATTGTTTAATTGGACTTTAGACATTTGTTGAACCAGTGGTCAGACCAGTGGTGGACAACGGTTCTTACAACATGAAACGATGCGGATGCTCATATAAAACCCGAAAAATCAAAAAAAGTTATATCGACAAATTATGGACAACTGCCCTTTTAACATTCACCGATTCATTTGTTGTTCTCAATAAATAATAATTGTAAGAAAATTAGAATCTAATATTTCAAATCCAATGCTATTTAAATTATTATTAAAAATTAAAATATAAATTTAATATATATATATTTTTTCTTGTTCCTTCAAGTGACTATTTTATTCGATAATATAATTTCCCTTGTATATATGCGCACATTTTTATCTTTTCAAATAAAGTTTGGAACAAAAGTTGATTTCAATCCAACAAGGAAAATAACAAATAGAAATTCTCATTCATATTCACTGTTTTCCTCATACCTTAGGTCATAGCATTTTAAATAAACTTTTTCCGAAAGGATGAAAGAATTCTATTGGTTCTCCACCGTTAGTATGACATGTTTCAAATTCAGCTCAATGATCTCAAAATCGTGTTCATCATATATCCTCCTCTAATAAGTAATTCCGTCGATTTCCAGAATTGATTTATTCTCAGAAGAAAGAGAAAAATCTACTACTCTGGTTATTTTCTCCAGTTGAGGATTGGAAAAATGTTTCTCCTAACTCATATGAAATGATATTTTTCTTTCAAGAATCTTGACCTTGTGATTTGTCCTGAAAGGTCGAGAGAGTGCTGACAACCCTGGAAAATGTCATTCTCTTTTCCCAAGGGTCAAATTTTATTTTACAAGTTTTTCAGATCGATACGCCTGATGTAGCACGGGGAAATATTGTCCGTAAAGTGGACGTAATTTAATTCTCGCTTCTGCTGCAGTGACTGCTTCAGATCAAGAGGGTGCGGAAAATCGTATCGAATTGCGGAGAATACAAAACATCTAAATGCTGCTTTACCCATGATGACTAATGCTCTAGTTACTAGTAGGGTGTCCTAGAAAATCCCGAAGTATTTTTTTGGGCTATGTAACCCAGAAAAAATATTGTAAAAATATTTTGTTCTTAAAGAAGAAGTTTTTAAGTTCGGCAAGAGAAAATGTTCTGAGACAAATTGATTTCTAGAAGATAATTGTTTTCCGATTTCATATAATTTTTTATAAGGAAATAAGGGGATGGAGATTGATGTTCGACGAATAGCAGAGATATGTTACTTAATTGTGTTAAATTTAAACCATTCATGCACAGACGAAAATTTTAGTTTTATTAGTTAAGTAAATGAAATTTTTTAGAGCGATTGATAATATGCAACTTGAAAATAAAATCTAAGTATCGCGTCTGGTCAAATGTTATAGTAACTTATGATTTCTGGGTCATATTAGATAAAAAATTCAATATTTGGTTATTTTCAAACGTACAAACTTCGTTCATCCAAAAGAACCAGCTGCGAATGACTGGTTTATGAATGATCGAGGATGTTTTAATCATAATAAATAATTGTTATTTCAAACATCAATTGCTTAGAGGAATCTTCATTATGTCATGTTTTTCAGAATAGAATTCCGCTTTTCTCATCAAATTGACGGCCAATTTTACTAGGATCACTTTTTGCTATGAATCAGTAACCTTTAATGATTTTCCTAAAAAAATTTATTTACATATGCAGTATTGGATTATTGCAGTATTGGATTTTTTTTAAGTTTTTCAACCATGTGAATCAATTATTATCATACTTTTTTTTAACGTATATCTTAAGAATTGCATGTGACATATTTACACGCATTAGGCAAGAAAAATTGGTTCATAGCAAAAAGTCTCTGCCAAATAAATACATGTGAATTTCACGCAGATGGAACAATTTTATTTATGGATGCTAAACGTGATGGAACTCTGTTTAAACTATTTGCGATCACATGAGCTCCTAATTACTTTCAAGCTTAATAAGATAAACATGTATTTCCATTAAAGGACCAAATATGATTCTTAAATAAAGAAAAGTCGCTGCCGATCCCAATGGAGCAATTTTCATTTACTCATTTGTTTATAATAAATTCAAAATTTATTAAGAAATTAATTCAATTAATTTATTGGGACTATTTATTTGAACTGGTACATTCCAGAATCGAAAAGCATTTTCTCTTCATGCTGGATATTGAATGAATTGCCCCTTCCCCCAAAAAATCAGCCATAAAAGTTTAATGGAGATGTTTATCAGGTTTCTTTAATATACAAGAGCGTTTGAATCGGATTCAAATTGTCATTGTAAAAAAAGTGTTTAAACATGTTTTTGTCATGTAATATATTTATGTATGGAATTTCGCTTCTTTCGAAAAATTACCAGTAGATTAGTAAACAATGACTCTTCACTATAGATCGATAACATTTTATATCTCTTTAAAAAATTTAGTTAACAAATGCATTATTTGACTATCCCTTAGCATTGGAACTTTGGTGTCCTAGCGTAATCAACTGTAAATAACAATTTTCGTTACTTTTTTGCATTCTTTTATATAGATCCACTATTTTTTAGTGTTATTAATAATAGAATAATTATCGCCGTACTCGACCAGAATATTACATTTCAACAAGTATTTCGCATTGTGATGAAACAATTTCTGTTTTAGTCATATCGTCGATATATTAGGTAATATATTTACACACATTAGCCAAGAAAAGTATGGTTGAAACTCTGGTATTAACAACAAAAAAGCACATCTTTATCAAAGTATTCGGGAAACATACTTTTATTTATGAATACAAAAATGATTGAAGATCTTCTAAACAATTTTTGTTTACGATTACAGCTATCGATAGTCGTCAAAATGTTTTTACATATGTATAAGCTTGATATTTATAGTAAATCACTGTGGAAGAACCCAGTTCTTTTTTCGAGTACTATATGACCGATTTTGTAAGAAAAAAACTTGAAAAATTCCGTCATTATTACCTGATATAAATAATTTTCTACGGTAGCTTGCTTGAAAAATAACTACTTAACTATAAATATTCATAGGAACAACTTGAAAACTCTTTTTTCCCATTAATTGTTTAACTGTTTTATTGGAGATTTTATGATTTTGATATAAAATCAAGAATTTTCTAATAGAATTCTAGTCTATCTTTCTAGTAATTCTTTATTTGAGTTCATCGATTAGAGATAAATCAGTTCTAATTATGAGGATACGATTATTCTGTTGAAAATTAGTCTTTTTTATTTGAATATCAGAAAAATTGTATTTTTTGTTGAAAAAAAATGATGATGCATAAAAATAAGCATATAATATAATTTTTTTCCTTTTGGGGTTCGAAATATAACCTAATTTGGTTGAAAAACTTATTATTCAATTTGGTATTCAAATATTTTGTTCAAAATTTAATCATTCAGTTGATTTTAAAATATAAGTCTTCTTTGATCAAAATATCGAGGTTCCTATTCTTTGTTAAGCATTTATCTTTTCTGTACAAAAGTCATTCCTTTTTGAACGCCAATGTTGTCTTTTCGAACATTCGTCTTCCTGGATACAGAATTCAACATTTCTGTTCAAAATAACACAGTTTTTGGTTGAAACTGAATTTTTTTTGTCCGTAAACTTAACCAATTGGTTAAAAATAAATTTTTTGGGGTAAAAATCAACAAATTCGTTAAACAAATGTTTCGTTACAAATTTATAGATTCGATATTTCAGGATGAACCATTATTATAGAAGGTGTTTCGGTTTTCGATCGTGCATGAAACCACAAATTTCGCCGACGTATTGTGAACGTTACAGCTTACATCTTTGGTACTGACCTGAAACTAAGTTTTTGTAGTTTTGTACACTATCGAATTTTGAAACCCCTTCTTTCTGTTGAAAATGTATTTCCATTAATATTTGAAGATGCGAGCTCGAGATTCGAATTTTTTAGAAACATAGAACCTTCAAACTCGTGAACATTCATTTTTAAGGTAAAAACGGATGTTTTAACTAATAGCTCAATTTTTATTTCAGAAAAATTAAACGCAATATGGGGACAGTTTAATAATTAACAAAAACGTCAAACTTTTAAACCGAACAGCCAAATGATTTGGAAGACAGTTACATTTTTCATACAAAGATACAAATATTGGATCCAAAATATATGAATTTTCAATATAAAAAGACGAATTTTCAACTAAGTAGTTGAGTTTGCAGAAATAGAGGTTAATTTCCATTGAAGGTTTGGATTTTCAGAAAAATGAGCAGGTAAAAGAAAATATTTTAATGTTTAAACTCCAAAATATGAATTTTCAAAAGAACAAAAAACTTTCAACCAAATGGTAGGACTTTCATCAACGTCAAACTAATTATCATACAAATAGTTGAATTTGCGACCAACAAAGACAACTTTGAAGCCAAACAAATCGTTGAACTTTAGAGCAAAAAAAAAAGACCATTGAATGAAAAAAGATTGATCTTAACGAAAAAACTGAAATTGATATTTCAACCAGAAAAGTTCAATTTCCAACCAATCACTTGCATTTGAAGACAAAACAGCTAAAAATTCCCCCAAAAGAAATCATTCAAACCAGGAAGATGATTTTCTAGTAGAAAAAATAAATTTCAACCATATTGTTGAATTTTTATACCAAAAAGGCAAATTTCTTCAAAGATAGTTATATTTTCTACGAGGGTAATAGAATTTTTAATTCAACAGTACAATTTTACTTCGAAATAGTTTAAATTTAACCAGAAACGGTCAATTTTCAACTAGTAATAAAGTAGCTTAATTCGCGGTTGAAAGGACTGTTTTTATAAAACAAACAATATTTAACAATATAACTGAAGTTTTTGGAAAAGAAGATGATCATCAACTTATTAAAAACATTTTCATCTGGAAAATTCAATTTTCAACTAAGTATTTGACTCTTGGATCAAAAAGATCAATTTTCAACAGGAAAAAGGAATTTGCAACAAAGAACAAGCGGACTTTCAACTTCCAACTGTAATTGATATGGTTAAATTCCCAGATTGAAGCAATCATGTTGAACTGTAAAATAAAGAACTTCGAAGAAAATAGTTAAATCTCAAACCAATCAGAACAATTTTGATCCGGAAGAGATGAATGCGAGAAACAAATTATTTTAGTGGACTTTTTCATGGAAAATGATCAACTTTCAAGGGGAAATATTCAAATTTTCCTAGAGGGCTTCATTTATTTAGTTTGCATCTAGGAAAGGATACAAGAAGAAAGGAAAAGGTTTTTGGAAAAAAAAGGCTAAAGGGAGAAATGAAAAGAGGAGGCTCAGAGGAGAAACTGAAATAATTTTAAAAAGTTTTGAAAAAATTTGGAATAATTTTCTGAAATAATCTGAAGATTTTCTGAGGAAAATCTGGAGAGGCTCAACTTCCAGGCGTGTATATCGTTATTGCTTCTCCCGAACGTCTTACGATCGCTCACGATTTTTTGTAATTCCTCTTTTTAGGTAGAAGATTCAACAGTCCCGTAAAGAATTGAGCACACGGATTGCAGAACGAACTTAGCGCGTGGACCCAGACAGTCTAGTAGGCAAGAGAGGGGATAAAGCTTTGCTACGAGCTGAAGTGATTGGACAAACAATTTTCAAACTAAGTTTCGTCCAA
>WSXT02204109.1:0-16418 GCA_011762715.2 Neuroterus valhalla | reverse complement strand
TAGGCAAGAGAGGGGATAAAGCTTTGCTACGAGCTGAAGTGATTGGACAAACAATTTTCAAACTAAGTTTCGTCCAAGCAACCCGTACGCTCAATTGGTTGTCTCAGCCTCATGATCCAACTATTCTTTGTGTATAAAACTGTTTGTGATTATAACTGAATCTTTTTGGAAATTCTAGGACTTTCCCAGATATTCCAGGTTCAGCAGCAACCATTGCAAAGATACATCTATTCCTTTACATTATAGAACAAGCTTAGGGGGAAGTTGTCAAAAGAAACTTCCTGTTTTTTTAGGACACCCTAATGCTCGACTGGATTTCCTTGCCTTTTCACGAAATGGTTTCGAGTCCCATTATCGCAAGCGTTTTCCTTGCACGTCCATCCCCTAATTACTTGGGGGAAATTCGATGATGCCAATTTATCTTGTGGAGGCTGTCACTCAACGCAGTTGTCTGATTCTAATTTGGCCATGATGAAGCTTGGCAGGATTGGTTTTTTGTGTTCGTAGTAGGAAACTTGTTCATCATTGTTATTGACGTGTCAATTATATCTTTGAGCCAAATTAATTTTTTGGAATGTCCATGAACTACGTTTCCGATTCCAATGGAAGGACACGGAATGAGAGAGTGTTAGTGGAAATAGCTATTCCCCTATAATTTCTTTTTCTTCCGCCATTGTTTCCTTTTTTAGAAGAGTTCTTTGCTTCATATCCTTATTCTGAATGGAGAGATATTAGTTAAAGTGTTAAATTTCGTCGAACAGCCATCGTTAACGAAAAGTTCTGGTTTTATCCATGATGAGGATGTCCCTTCATTGCAAAAAGATATTTCTTCCCCTTCTTTAGAAAATTTATTTTATTTCTTGTTCTTTCGCTTTGACGTGGATTAAATTACTTGAACTAAATAAATAATCAAACTATACAATGTTTGTTTGAAAATTCTAATATTTTTAAGCGTTAAATTTCCAGACCATTAAACTTTTAAGCGTGGGTTGTTTTCAAGCAATCATCCAAAGAATGACGAGAATAAATTTTCCCAAATTTTTGCAAAAAAGCAAATGATGGTAGAATACTACGTGCTTATATTGAATACCTAGTCTGCAAATAATTTTTGGATTTAGATTTTTTTGTATTTGAAAGGCCTAAAGTTTTTCGCAAACTAACATATTTTTAGACAAAACTAAAGGCCACGTTGAACTTACCCAATTCCTACCTTACCGACATCTTTTTTATTGTTTTCTAAGGCTTTCCCCAAAAAATCAACTCGATATCTATTTCGGTGCAGACGTGAGTTGTTGCGAAAAAAAATTGATAATTTGGGTCACGTGACCCATGTTTAACATGGCTTCAAAATATAAAATGAATTTTATATGAAATTTCTGGATAGCAAATATGTCATTATCAAAATGTGCTATAGAAATAAAATGTTCGGAAATCAAATATTTATTTCCCAACCAACTTATGAGAGATACAGAAGAAATTTATTAAAAAAACATTGTTAACCTTAATGGTGCTACAAATTTGTTATCAGTTATAGGATAAGTAGTTTTTGTTTTATTGAGAAAAATGATATTAAAAATAAAAAAATTCATTTTGTGGCCAAACGGTACAAAATAGAAAAAAAGTGTAACTGAACAAGATTGCTAATTAAGAAAATATCTACAAATTCGTTATCAACCAATTTCTGATAGGATGCGCACTTTTTATTTCATCGACGAAGAATATATGAAAAATTGAAAAAACCATTTTGTGACTAAGAGATAAAAGATAGAAAACAATGTCTAGGCATGAAATTGTTTGCATTAAAAAGATCTCAAATTTTCAACAAATTATATAATACATATATTTATACATATATTTATATATATACAATATTACATAAATTATACATCTGAAATCGTAGACGTTTGGGACACATATGGATCGAGTGCGAAGCACGAGACACGCGATAAGAATGTATTTGTTGAAGCCGAAGAAGCTTTATAAAAAATTAAGAACGCATTTCATCAAATTATAGCAGCCTGCGCTTTTCATTCCGATTCCGAAAGCTCTCTACACAAATGTAGGGACAAAGATAAGGCACGGAGCTTGAAGTGTATCATCCAGTGCGAAACGCGAGATTCGACAGACGCGTGCCCTAGGCGCACTCAAACTTGTGAAGGTTTGGATTTTTTTGAAGATATATTGCGAAAATTTCATCACATTAAAGTCATAATTTCATGAAAGTATATTTTTCAGTGAACAAAGCATTAGTTCATTGACAATATCTTTAATTGGCGGAGTTATGACCCTTTCCCCGAAACCCTCTTTTTTTAAGATGCCTGTGGTGACCGCGCTTGCCGAAAAACTATTGGACCGATCTTCTCCAATTTTCTTTCGTTGTTCGTAATTAATGTTGACAATACTGAAACGATTCCTATTTTACGCATAAATCTTTATTTTGCAGATAAGAATTTTTCAATAAAATTTTCACAGATAAAAAAATTCAGTTTTTGGGAGAAACGTTCCCGTATGCATACAAAACATAATTTCTATTTAAAAAGTCGTTCAAGTACTAATAATTTTGATGACGAACGATTAATACGTATTGAAATTTATTTTTCATGTGAATGATTCCTCATTTCCGTCCAAAATTTGAACAATATTGTTGCAAATTCATTTTTTTGCCGAAGAATAAACTTTTATAGTAGCAAGTTGATTTTATTTGTTAAAAATGCAATCTTTGGATAGAAACTCAACTGTTTGTCAAGATTCAGATAAATTTTATTAAATTTATTTATTCCTCATTAAAATTTATGAGGTCAAGTCAACTCCATAGCACTGGTGGAAAAAGTAGCTTTCTTGTTGAAAATCAATTTCGTTGTTGAAAATTGATTCTTATTCCGAAAAGTTTATCTCTCGCAGTTGGAATCAAAATATCAAGCTAAAAATTCATGTATTTTGATGCGAATTTTTCCTTTGTTTAATTCTATACCTTAACCATCTCGTAAATAAATAAATGCGAGTATCTTCCAAGGTTGCCACCAAACCTGTACCTGTTAAATCTCATAGCTGAAAAGATGAGATTTTTACGGGATATTTCACTAACGGAGATAAATATATATAATGAAATGTCAACCAAAGAGTTCTGGTTCAGGTTCCAATTATTTTGTTGGAAATTCATTTTTCTCTTTGTTCAAGTATTAACTATTACATTCTTCGTTTAAAAATAATTTCTCTTGTTCAATCACTGATTGCATTAAATATTTCTTCGAAATCATAACTTCTTTATTCATATTAAATAAATGAGTTAAATTTTTGAACAAAATTTTGAATTCTCCATGAAAGAAGACGAACGTCAAAAACAGCTTCCAAAATTTTGTAATACTCAAAATGTAGAAACGCAAAAAAAATTTTTAAGTAGAATCATTTAAGCCTAAACCAGAAACGAATATTTCTCTAGCAAACCTCTGAAAAGGCGAATTCTCTATGAAACATTCGTACATATTCTAGTAGTTCCGACTAGTTTTTCGAGTTTTTGGCGCCAATCATTATCTAAAATTGAAAATTTTGGGATTGTTTATTACACTGCTCGAGCTCCTCATTCAAATTCTTGTAGTGGGTTAGAACTCATGAGAGGAGGCTATAATAAAAAGTCAGGTCTTTCAATATTTTTTTATTTTGAAGAATTCAGTATTCAACTTTTTTGTTTTTAATGTTTTTTTTAAACACTTTGTTTATAATTATTTTTGATTATTGTCGAAATATTAAAATGAATTATACTTTTCAATTCCAAATCATCTATTTTCTTCAAAATCTGCAACAGCGGCAAATTCGAAGATAATGCGTACAAAGCTCAAGTTCAAGAAAAGAATACAGAATGATATGTTCGTGCTTATAATTTTAGAAATTGCCTAATGCTTCTGGTTTCTCTCTTTTTCAAATTGAGTTTGAAATGTTTGATATATTGGAACATCTGAGGATAGGGAAAAATCAATTTTTAGTTCAGAAGAATGTATGATGAAGAAGCAAGAGTATAATGAGTTTTGTAAAAGAAAGAAAAGAAAATGTAAGGTTTGAAGAGGGAATAGAAAAGGCTATCAAAGAGAAAGAAGTATGGAAAATAGTAAGAAGGGAAACGGAGAAAACGGGAAGCGTTGATCCGAAGATCAAAATGTTAGGGAGAAAACAATATTTTATAAAACTTTTATAATCAGTAAAAAATATACAAAAGTAGGTGAGGATAGGAGGGACTAAGACGGAGAAGAGGATATCACAATGGAAGAAATACTAAGGAAAGGTCATTGAAAGAGGGTAAGTTAAAGATGAGATCCCGAATAGAGTTTGGTGATATGAGGGGAGTAAATAAAAGAGGAGACGTGGATAATGTGTAACAGGGAATAGGGAGGAAAATATTGGACAGAAATACAAAAGCGATAGTAGTACCAATAGTAAACAAATGAAGAAGAAAAAAAGTGTTAAAAATATAGGAAGTTTCAATGCCTTCTTGTAAGATGATTGTGACAATAGTTCCAGAGAAGTTGAAGGAAGAAGTAGAGGATAAAAATTATTCCACCAAACAAGGCAAGTTTCATGGAAGCCATGGAAGTGAAATATGATATTCATGTTTCAAATTTTACTATAAATTGAAGAAACAAAAGACAGAAGAGGATGATGGTAGATTATAAGCTTTTCAGAGAGAGGAGATAATAGAAGGTTCAAGGAATGAAGTAGCAGATATTTTTGAAGGGTCAAAAACTATGGTCAGTGTAGAAGAAAATAGAGCAAATAGTTTTAGGATGGCTAGAGGCTCAAGGCGGGGTTGTCTTTCACCACTACTGATTAATTCTTCAATTTCAGATTTTCGAAGGTGTATCAAGGGGAGAAGGCGAAGAGGAGTAAAGATGATTTGAAATGGTCCGCCGTTTCGCTAACCTGTATTAATTTAATTTATTAGAAAAAGTAACAGTGACAGATAACATGCAGTAATTTGGAACATTGCAAAATTTACTCGATTCAAATCATATCTAACAAACAGTTTCGTAGAAATCGAAAAATTACAATTGTGGTATACAGAGAAAAACTAATTGAATCAGTAGTTTTTGCGATGAAAATCGCATCCTGTCAATACCGTTCTAAGGAAGAAATTTCATTTGTATAATTTGTTGCTTGAGATATCAATATAATAACAATTATTCTAAAATTGTTCTGCAAGCTTTTTTGTTCTTTTGCCCATCGTCAATTAAGCTGAAGAAATCGTTTACGCAACACGTAAATGCATATTTCCTTCTTAAAACCCTTAAATTCTTATAGCTGAGAACGTCATGCAGTGTATTGCGACCGTAGCGAAGTGTGTCGCTCCGACAGCGACATAGCGTTTTATAGCAAGTGTGGGGCTGTCGGAGCCCTACGTGTATACTTTCGACCACGATACTCTTTTTATCGTGTTGACAACGACAACGTAACCTTGCGACCACTCTTATATTGCTACCCTAGCAATATGGGGTTTTTGCGTGCATAAGCAAAATATTCGGAGAAGTATGAGTAAAAAAATGCAGAGTGTGTGTAAAAATGCAGAGAAGACATGGGAACACTTATGGGATGGTTGCATGGGAAGAAGAGATACGAGAAGAGGATGATAAAGCAATTTGAGGAAAATTTATCGGACAGAGGGACTAGAAGAAGGATGAATGAAGAGGGTAGAAAATGCACAACTAGGAAATCAATGATGAAGCATTTTTATGTGGGTGGAAAACTTTATATTGCTCTACGTAGGAAGATCCATTTTAAATGTCACAGATTAGTATCGTTCATGATGTATTCAGCGGAATCATTTATTTTCATAGAATCAAAAATGTTTATTCTGGTTGAATGTTTAAAATTCAGGAATATTTTGAGTTGAAAGTGCCAAAGTTTCTCGAAAAATTAGGAGTTTATCCAACATACATGTCTGTATGTACATGTATTCACATGCAACTCATTCCAAACCCATGTCATTCCCTTCAATAGTTCGCGATCCTTCACAATCTCTTCTGAAGGTATGAAATCCCAAGTTATCTTAAGCGCTTCAATCTAATCCATCACAGTTCTATGCGGTCCTTTACACTCCCTTCTTATCCTTCACATTCCTCTAAAATCTTATGAAATCACAGGCAATCCTTCAAAAACCTTAGGCATTCTCCGAAATCCTATGCAATCCTTCACAAATCTTGTGATCCAATTGAATCTCATGTAATCTCATGCAGTTCCACGCAATCTAAATCAATTCAGGTATTTCTTCGCAATCTTATGAAATCCTCTGCAATCCATTATGTCCAATCTCATTTAATCCCTAACAGTCCCTCGTAATCTTATAAAATCTTTTGGAATCTTTTGGAATCTCATTCAATCCCCGAAAGTCCCTCGCAATCTTATGAAATCTTTTGCAATCCCATGGAATGCTTTTTGATCTCATTTAATCCCTAAAAGTCCCCCGTAATCTCATGAAATCTTTTGCAATCCTATGGAATTCTTTGCTATCTCATTTAATCCCTAACAGCCCCTCGTAATCTTATGAAATCTGTTGAAATCCTTTGCCATCTCATTTAATCGCCGAAAGTCCCTCGTCATCTTATGAAATCTTTTGCGATCCCATGGAATGCTTTGCAATATTATTTATTCCCTTACAGTCCCTCGTAATCTTAAGAAATCTTTTGCGATCCTATGGAATCCTTTGCGATCCCATGGAATCCTTTGCAATCTCATTTGATCCTCAACAGTCCCTTGTAATCTTATGAAATATGTTGAAATCCTTTGCAATCTCATTCAATCCCTAACATTCCCTCGTAATCTTATGGAATCTTTTGCAATCCTAGAGGATCCTTTGCAATCTCATTTGATCCCTAAAAGTTCCCCGTAATCTCATAAAATGTTTTGCAATCCTAAGGAATCCTTTGCAATCTCATTTAATCCCCAAAAGTCCCTAGCAATCTTATGAAATCTTTTGCGATCCCATGGAATGCTTTTCGATCTCATTTAATTCCTATAAGTCCCCCGTAATCTCATGAAATCTTTTGCAATCCTATTGAATCCTTTGCAATCTCATTTAATCCCTAACAGCCCCTCGTAATCTTTTGAAATCTGTTGAAATTCTTTGCCATCTCATTTAATCCCCGAAAGTCCTTCGTCATCTTATGAAATCTTTTGCGATCCCATGGAATGCTTTGCAATATCATGCAATCCCTAACAGTCCCTCGTAATCCTAAGAAATCTTTTGCAATCCTATGGAATCCTTTGCAATCTCATGGAATTCTTTGCAATCTCATTTGATCCACAACAGTCCCTCGTAATCTTATGAAATATGTCGAAATCCTTTGCAATCTCATTTAATCCCTAACATTCCCTCGTAATCTTATGGAATCTTTTGCAATCCTAGGGAATCCTTTGCAATCTCATTTGATCCCTGAAAGTTCCCTGTAATCTCATGAAATCTTTTGCAATCCTAAGGAATCCGTTGCAATCTCATTTAATCCCCGAAAGTCTCTTGCAATCTTATGAAATCTTTTTTTTTTACAATCCCATGGAATGCTTTTCGATCTCATTTAATCCTTCAGAGTCCCCCGTAATCTCATGAGATCTTTTGCAATCCTTTGGAATCCTTTGCAATCTCATTTAATCCCTAACAGCCCCTCGTAATCTTATGAAATCTTTTGCAATCCTATGGAATCCTTTGCAATCTCATTTATTCCCTAAAAGTCCCTCGCAATCTCATGAAATCTTTTGCAATCTTATGAAACCTCTTGCGATCCCATGGAATCCTTTGCAATCTCATTTAATCCCTAACAGTCCCTCGTAATCTTAGGAAATCTTTTGCAATCCTGTGGAATCCTTTGCAATCTCATCTAAGCCCTTAAGTCCCTCGTAATCTTATGAAATTCTTTTCAATCTCATGCAGTATTCCAAACAGTCTCCTTATTTCATACAATCATATGCAAACTTTTGGGATCGATTCTTTCTACGATCCCTCATAAAATTTCATTCAATCCAATTCAATCTCAATGAATTATCATCCAATATTCCACAATTTAATCAATCCCATTCAATCTTATGTAAAACCAATGAATTGTCCACAGTTTTTTGCATTTCTTTGCAATCACATTCCATTCTTTACAGTCCTTCATAATCCCTTCTAACCTCATCAAATTTTAATGCAATCTCATTTAATCCTCAATAATGAAGTTCTGCTTGCTTGATATTTATATATAGACATTTTGGAGTGTGTTGTGAAAATTTTTCCGTTGCTTTCTTGATTTCCTCATTTCCCAAGAACTTTGTGGTTAAATAAAGGCATTCATAAAAATGCCTCAATTAGGAACAAAATTGGAAAGTATGAAAATGTTAGTAGGCTTTTTTAGGCAAAAATTTGTTCTAACTTCAGGATTTGAGCTCAATGTAAAGAGATATATTAGAGAGAAACGTTCAAAGCAAAGTATTCAAATTTACAACTGTTGACACCTTATTTACAAAAATTCTGTAATCCAATTTTAACTTGAACAAATTACAATTTATATCCAAACATTGTTTAAATTTGGCATCGATATAGCTTTCGTGATGGGGAACTTTTATGACACTCCATGACGTAATTGTTTCAGCTCAATATATTACAGTAGTTTATTGATAAGATTTTGCCATCATAAAGCAACAGTAGCAACACATTTCTAGACTTCTTGTCTGTATAGTCCTCAAGCCGTTCAGCTCCCTGACCAACGGATCGTAAATCATCGGATTTACTGACCATAACATTTGCTGGAGCGTCAAAACCAGAAACTTTCAGCATCAAAAGATATATACGGCACATGTGCTCGAACACACTGTATCAACTGATTTTGAAAATTGTTTATGGCCACACTAGTAAATCAGCATTTAGTTCAAAAGGGTATGATATAAAAGTGGAACAGTACAAATCACAAATTGTTGAAAAATTAAAAAAAAAAGAGTCTTGACAAGAACACCCTAATTAGATTGAGATAACATGATTTTTAATATTTCTTTTTAGGTAAGGAGGATGATAATTTGAGGAGATTACTTGACACTTGACTACCTGACGAACCATCATTATTTTTTTTATTTTTCTTAACTTCTTCTCCGTCTCTGAAACTCAGTATTCCATCATAAGCTTTGGACTAATTAAATGCCTAATGAGTTTAAGATGCTGAGCAATAATTACAAAATTTGATATCTTCTGCGATAATCTTCCAGATTATTCCATGCCTTTTCTAAATGTTCTTTTCTAAGAGCCTGTTTTGAACAGAGGGTTCATTTCTCAACCCTGCCTATACCTTAAGGTTGAACGACAACCCAGCCATTCATTTGTGCTCGAAGTAGGATGATTCTTTTCCTAGGATCGCAAGTACCTGTTATATCATTTAAAGAGTCCTGGAAGTTTCTTTTTACACAGCTGCTGTCACTATAAACTGGAATGTAGCATGCTGTGATTTATAGCCTTCTGGTTCTTGTTTCTATTCCCATGATTATCTAAAAAATCAGGATTTTTGTATTCTCTATATAAATATGCATTTTTCTGCTTCCTCATTTATTATCAGACCATCTCCATAATTACCATTTGTTTTGATATCTCTGAACATGGAACGAGTTCATTCCTAAGGTCTCTTATTTTTCGTGCCTCCTTCTTTGGTAAAGAATGTGTTCTGTTTACTAAATATCTAATATTTGGTCATAAAGACGACATTTAGTAGAGTCGTATCAATTTTCTTTTTAGATTTGAGTTCAATTTGAAGGAAAACGGGTTTTGGCACTTTGCACTGATTTTTCTTAATACTTTAAACTAATTTTTGAAGAAAACAGAAACAATAAAAATGACTTCGCCAAATTGCTGATACTGGAATTCAATATGTAAGCAAAATATTAAAGCAAGTAAATAAATAAATAAATAATTTATTGAGTGCAAAAGATAGTTTCCATAAGTATGTGGTTCTAATCTGATCTTGGAATTCTGGGTTTTCCTATTTCGAAGAATCTGATTGTTGAGTTTGGAAGACAGAAGACAAATTTCAATTGTGAATCTCACTCAATTTAACCCGATTCGAGGAATAGAATTCTTCCTTTGCCAATTCATTTCATCAAAATCCTTATTTCATTCCTGACTCCGGAAGATTTCATTTTGGAAGCATTTTTGGCACTGATTTATCGCACCTTTTTGAAAACCATTTAAATCTCTGCACGGAACATCACCGATTAAGGCAATGTTACAGTTGTTCGTAAAAAATCTGATTACACGACTTAAATGCATTTGATGTTAAATATGGTCCTTTAATATATAAGATCAATGTTGTTGACATTTCATCCGACGAAACATCCCAATTTGGAATAAAAAACAGTTTAAGTAAACTATAGAGAGATGAATTGTCTGAGGAAAATATAATGGTTGTTACTTCAACTTTCATTTTTCTCGTTGAAAAATAATCTTTGTTGTTTTAAAACTTAAATGTTTAGTTTGAAATTCAATTATTTCGTGAAAAATGTAACTATTTATTACAAACCAGACCTTAAATTCAAAGGTCTTCTAGAAAATTATCTTCTTTGACTCCGAAGTTCAACGATTCGGTTGAAAATCCGACTTTTTATCCATATTCGCATATTCAGTGGAGAATTAAACTGTTTGGTTCATGCTTTTCAAAAATTCATATTTTTCGTTTCGAAGGCCGTCTTTTTTCTGAAATATGTATTTGTCGTTTCAGCCTGAAAACTCAACTCTTCTGTTGAATATTCTCTCTTTTGGTAATGAAAATTTTTCTTTTTGGTTGAAAATCCAAGTATTTCATTGGGAATGTAATATATTTGGACTTCCTATTCAAAGGGTTTCATACTGATTTCAATTATTGTGGTTCATCAATTTTATTCAGAAAAATCTGTACGCATATTTTCGTGGAAAATCAGTTCATTCTCATGTTTCGTTCAGACGTTTATTTTTTTAATTTTTAGTTTTAAAGAAGAAAGTCCTATGATATTGAGAACTAATATCTTCAAGTTTTCCACTTTGCCCTTCGCAGTGCTAGCACGTCATCATCATGGTAACGCGTCAAGTTACGAAATTATCATTATCAACTGACAGAGCCGTGGAGAGAATATTCGGGCCCGGAGAAAATCTCGGATGCGGTCAAATTTTTTCAATTCATGAAAATATGTATACTTGTGAGTCTGGGCCTCCTCTGAAAACACCGGGCCTGGGGGAGAAAGTCCCTGATCCCCCCTCCCTCTCGTTAGGCGAACCAACTGACACAGCCGTTACCCGTCGCTAGGGTTGTAAAGTTTCATGGAACTTTGACCCAATGAAAAGTTTCATGAAACTTTGGAAATGTTTCAAAGTTTCCAAAGTGTCAAACATTAGGGCGGGAAAATTAAAAATTCGAAAAAAATTCCATGAAGTATTAAATATAAACATTTAACTGTATCTCTTGTGTTTCAAACCCAAATACTGCAACTAATTAAAAACGTTTATCACGTGTTAATTGTTAGAAACATGTAATTAAAAATATTTCATTAAAAAAATTAAATGACCTAACCTCAACCTGACATGAGTGCGCAAGCGCAGACATGTGTTCATGAAACTCTCAAACGTTTCAGAAACTTTGATCCCATGAAACGTTTTATTGCTTCATGAAACTCTCAATGTTTCAATGAACCGATTCATGGACTAACAACGCTACCAGTCGCGTTTATCCAGGCTACACGAGGCCGGCATGATAGTGCACGCCAATGACCGCTATTCAGTGTGTACGGTGGGGCCAGATTCCAGGCGCAAGAATCACTTGATTTTCAATTCGAACGAAAACATACAACAACAAAATATTCGGAGAAAGAAGGGTGTAGGGCGCTTCATTAGGGTCTAGAGATGAGGTGAGACAAATATTACAATAAACAATTCATCAGTGTAAGAGAATTCTGGCTTTAGAGAAAGCCTACCCTTGACGAAGCACCTTAAGAGGTCTTCTGGGTTCAAGCAGAGTCTCTTTTTCCTATTTCAACAATAAGGCTGGATTCGTTATGTAAGACCTTCAGTCTGAAATTGAAAATGACCTCAAATTCAGATAATATTTAGATAATATTTAGTATGTTGACAAAACCTTTCTTATTTTTCCTAAAAGCCAGATCGTGAGGTCCGTTAGAATTTCGAACTATTCTATAACAAATCACAATTCACACATAGAATTAAGAACAATGGAAGCCATTCCTTCCTTAGAATTCAAGAAATAGGAATGATGATGGTTCCATCTTAACAAGCTGGTATCAAAAATCCAACATATCAATTGTGTTCGATTAAAGTATGATAAGGTTCTCGAAGACCATCTCCTTGATAGCTTGAATGATTATTTTATGGGATACAATGGCAGTTCTTCATTAAGGAAACAATGAAGCCAAATAAAAATCAAAATGGTTTCCATTTAGAGAGAACTCGATAACTACGTCAACAACGAAACTGATGATCAACATATTGTTGATTATTCTAATAGTTCTATCCTTGAATTTCCCGATAACCTGATTCAAGTAAATGCATTTTTGAATCAAGTAATTCTTTAAAAGAATTGGAAATATTTTCGTGCAATTCACTGATTTTCTTCTCTACACTTCTTGAATGAATATCGTTTCCACACACTGGCTGTTTCAATTTTTTATATTCTGGGCCTTGATTGTTCGGTGTACAGCGTCACGTTATTTGGTTTACGACTGCCTTTAGTTTTAGTGTCTATTTATGGGAGCAGGACGCTTCATGCTCGTACTCTCACAAAGTAAAGCCTTTTCTATGGTTTATTTTTTTCTTCTTATCTTAAATGAATTTTAACTGAGTTGCGTTTTATAATCATCCTGATTCTTTGCATAATATTCTTCTTATAGATTTTTCAATCTGGTGACGGACCAAATCTCACCCAAATAGATGAACTTCCGTCGACGACAGATGAAATTTCGACCTAAGGGATACAATTTTAACTTGAATGATGAATTTTTGATGCAGAAAAGGAAGAATTAATCCATAAAAAAAGTTCGAACATGAATCATTTTCAATTGCAAAGGTCGAATTATAAACAAAATGCATGAAATCCTAAATTTTTTGTTCCAATTCTATTATATTTTTTTCATCTGAAATTCATCTAGTTCGCTCAAAAATTATACTGTTTCGTTCAAAATTGATTCATTCAGTGACAATGCAACTAACTTGTTAAAATTTCATCTTGTTCGGTCAAAAATTCCACTACTCGAATCAAAGTTAAACTATTCAAGAAAGCTGCATTTTGCTTTGGAAGAAGATTCATCTCCTCCGTTGCAAATTTGAATCATGTCTTGAACATTTATTCCGTTTCAGGCTTGACAATAATTATTCTTCAATTTGAAATTTAAACATCCCGTATTTGGTTGAAAATTTATCTCTTCCAGTTGAGAAATCCACTATTCCTATGAAAATGTATTCACTTATAAATTCTCTGCATTTTGTTGATAATTCAAATTTTTTTGTAAGGATTCATTTTTTTCCTTGAAACTGTATCTCTTTTATTAAAAATCGATCTATTCCGTTCAAAATTCTATCTTTTTCGGTGAACGTAAATGTTCTTGATTTTAAATTCTGATATCTTTTGGTTCAATTATGAACTATTATGCCTTTCGTTGTGACTTCATTCTTTTCGGTTGAAGAATCAACTATTTTGTATAAAATTCCTCTTTTTGACTAAAGAATTCAAAAGTTTAGTTGAAAGTTGAAAGTTTTTCAGAAAATTCAATAACTATTACAACAATCAACAGTTTCTTCCTGGAACGAGTTTTGTGGACGATTATTTCATTTGTTGAAGAATAATTTATTTCTCATTGGAATTTACATTTTTCTGGAAACAATAATTTTTTTGGTAGAACATAAATCATTGTAGATGAACAGGTAATTATTTGGTTGGAATTTCATGTATTTTCTTGAAAATGTATCTTTTTGGTTGAGGATTCAACTGTTGGGAAGAAATTCGTCTCTATTCGTGAAATTTGAACAGGGTGAAAATTAATTTTTTTCCATGAAAATAATTTCTAAAACGGAAAATTTTAGGGTTCTATTTCTGATTGAATATTGATTTTTTTGATTGGAAATTTGATTATTTGGTCGCGGATGAAACTATCTCCATGAGAACTGCCTTTTTCTTTTGTTTTGTTGTTTTTACTATTTTTCGCTAGAAATTCCAGTATTTTGTTGCAGAGTCAACATTTATGATGGGTTTGTCTTTTTCGGTTGAAAATTTGATTGTTTTGCCGAGAATTAGTCCTCTTGGAATGAAAATTCACATTTAATGTTGAAAGAGTCCTCACGCTTGTTCGAAATTCTTCTTTTCGAGATGGAATTCGAAAGAAAAAAGAACGAATAAATGGTATCAAGAAATAAACTAGGGTTGTCAACTAAAGGGTAGAAGAGGGAAACGATCAAAAAATAGCACCACATTGTTAACGTAGTTCATGGACAGCCCCTAATAAAACGCACAACGTACGTTTCGTATTTGCGTACTGCGTAGTGAAAACTGCGCGAGAGAGTGAAGAATTCATTTGGGCAGTCAGGGTTTCACTGGAAACGTCACCATTTTGTCAATTTCCGATTCAAATATCTCATGAGCAAATAATCAACTAAAATAAGTTTGGTAAATAATGCATTTTTCTTAGTTGAAAATGAACTATTTTGTACAAAATTCCCACTTTTTGGTCTGAAAATAAAACACTTTGGTTAAAAATTAAATATCTTTCATAATGAAATTATCTGCTTGATTGAAAATTTATTCGTTATATCTTCAAAATTAAAATATCAGGTAGACAATCAATTTTTTGTCAGAAAACAGATTCTGATTGAAATTAGTATTTTTCAGAACATAAATAATTTTTTCAATCAATCTGAGTATTTGATGATTGTTTAAAATTTGTTCTCTTCTAGTTCGAGATTTCTCTTTGTGAGGGTAAAAATTTGGGTACCTGTGATTGAAAACTCAATCATTCTAAGGAAGGTGTAAATATTTTGTAGAAAATTGAACTATTTTATTCGGAGACTGGAAATTCATACTCAATTGAAGAAAAGTGATGCTTTCCTGAATGAAAAGAACTTTTGTTGGATATGAACAGGTTGGAAACCAATCTTTCTCAAAAATATTATTTTTGGATCTGACAATTTGTAGATTACATTTTTGTTCGAAAATTGACCTTTCTCAGTTGAAAATTTGACTATTTGTCTATTTGTTTTTTGAGAACGTCTCCTTCTCATTTGTTTCAAACAGGATAATTTTTTGTTTTATTTTTGGTAAGGGAGTAATTTGTAAACAGATGACTGTATTTGTTAATACGCGTCTTTTGGTAAAAAACTAACCAACTTTTTCGTTGGTTGACAATTCATTTCTAAGGGTAAAAAATTCAGCTATTTGGTTAAACATGCAACTTTCTGTTGGAAGATAAACTACTGTGTCGACAATTGAGCTATCTTATGAAAGGAATCTTTTTCGGCGGAAGATCTGCCCGTTTTATGGGCAATTTATGCTGCCGAATTTGGAATTCATCTTTTATAGCAGAAAAGTATTCGGATAAAGTTCCGAAAAGCGCGTACCTCCGATTTCTTCGAAACTCTGTACACCGACGTATTTTGACGCGCTGATCACGAAAATGATAGTGAAAATAGGCACAAATTTGATTTTCATGGTGGAAACCATGAAAAACCCTTGAAAATTATGTTCATTTACGTTTATCTCAGTGAATAATGAAAATTTATAAAAAAAAGTATAATGAAAGTTGTAAATCTTCTGAAATACGTATTTTATGTCCTATATGTTTTTACGCTATGACTGACGGTTTTCGATAAAATAAGGGAAAATGACGGTAAAAAGTGCAGAGTTTTGGGGTGGAGTTCCGAAGAGCGCCTAACTCCGATTAATTTGAAACTCTGTATACCCACGTATTTTGAAGCGCTGATCACGAATATGATATCGAAATTTCCGCGAAATTGATTTTCATGGTGAAAACCATGAAAACACCATAAAACTCATGTTTTTTTTACGTTCAACGCAGTGAATAGTGGACATTTATGAGAGAGCTTCAGATAAAAGTTGAAGATCTCCAGCCGTGCGACTTAAATTGTATGAAAAATTCCTGGAAGGCTGGATAGATGTTGAACATTAAAATTCGCAGAAATAATGAACCTAGGAAATTCTTGGAAGGGTGGGTATACGAACGCGTAGAATGGATGGGAGAAACGAAACCTACGAGAGCTGACATTGGTCGGAAGGAGACCAGAAGGCTTATTTTGAAGCATGGATGCTATAAGAAGGAGTGTCAACGTAATGCATAAGGATCGTTCGGAAATTTCGCCATAGTGTCTGAACCAAGACGGCCGCCGCTCCCCTCCACGCGGCAAAGGAACATAGCAAAACCAGACACTACCGACC
>WSXT02204098.1:0-18407 GCA_011762715.2 Neuroterus valhalla | reverse complement strand
GGGTCACGTGACCTATGTTCAACATGGCTATAACTGTGTCATCGAATTATTTTTAGTTTTTCAATTTTTAAGATTTCATGAATATTATAAGTGCTGGAAGATTGATAATATAAGTAAGATGAATTTTTTTTTCTGAAAAAACTTGAAAGATGCACATAAAAATTGATTCTAATTGGAGCCCAAAAAATTCATTTTGTTGATTAAAAAGAAGAAATTGCATTTATTTTTGTATTTATCTTACTCCTAAAATTAAAATTTCGAACAATGAAGCTTTTTTCAATATTAAACTATCTGGCAGAAACTAACCTTTCTTGTTGAAAAATTACTTTTCCAAGTTTAAAATTTCACATTTCCGTACAAAATTCATATTTATGTTCGAAAACTAACTCTTTTGTTGAAAAATGATATATTTTGGTTGAAAATTTAAATATTCTTCAGATGAATCGTCTCATTGGCTTGAAAATGCAACAAGTTTGTTGAAGATTGATGTATTTTCTTGAAAACTCGTTTTTTTTTTGGTAAATACACATAATACATAAAAATTTATTTAAATTGGAGCCAAAAAAATCCATTTTCTTGGTTATAAAAGAAAGAATTTCATTTACATTTGTATTTCTCTTACTCCTCAAATTTAAATTTCAAAAAATAAATTTTCATTTCAAATATCAAACTATTTGGCAGAAAATAACATTTCTTATTCAAGAAATCATATATTTGAGTTAAAAATTCCACATTTTTGTACAATTTTCATATTTTTCTTCGAAAATTCACTCTTTCATTGAAAAATTATAAATTCAGGTTAAAACTTTAAAATATTCTTTAGATGACTCGACTCATTGACTTAAAAATATAACAAAATTGTTGAAAATTGATGTATTTTCTTGAAAACTCGTCTTCTTCGAGACAACATTTATCTTCTTGGTAGGAAATTTATTTTACTTTTTATGAAAATTGACTTTTTGGTTATAAGTTATATGAAAATATGGAGAGATGTTGGAGTCCAAACTTCTTTACATCCGGGGATAATAATACAATTTTTCAAGAAGTAGGAAAACTCATTCAACATTCAGACTTGTTATAAAAAGTCTCAAAATATTTTTTTCAAAAGTCTCGATGTGCTCTACGGGATTGAGAAGAATATTTTTTATCAATTTTCCTACTTCTCGGAAAATTGGTTATTAGTTGAACTACTTCGTTAAAAATTCATTTTTTCAAGATTTACCTTTCGGTTGAAAAAAATCCATTTAGTTAGTTATAAAAGAAGACACTGCATTCATTTTTATCTCCTTTTTTACTTTTTGAAATATACTTAATAATAAACGTTTTTGCAGTTCAATCGGCTTATATTGTGAGTAATTTCTTATGAGATTTGTCGATGAATATTTTTTTTCTTCAATTCAAAGACTAATTCTACACTTTTTACAGATCATATTTTTTCCATGGATAAGCAGAAATTAATTATAACTGCCTCATCGTTCAGTTCTCGATGCTATAATTTCATTGTTTGGAAACAAGAAAGTTTCCTGACAATGAAAATAAATGATGAACTTATAATATTCTGACATTGCATCAGAAAGTTACAAATTTGATTTAAACTATACGAGAAAACATTAGCTCAATTCGCATTTATTAAATGTATTGTTCTAGCCAAACAATTATTTACATTATTTATTACACAATATTGTTTGCTGAATCAACAGAAAGTATATCATTAATTACTATCAACAGTTTTCTTTATTACAAATTTCCGTTCTGAAATTTATTTACTTCCATCAGTGTCTCTACTTACAGTTTGAGGAAACAAATTTTTTAACTAGTGAAAATATTTCAGGTCTTTCGCCTTGCAGTTTAATTTTTATTTCTTTTGATGTAAATATTTATCGAAAAATATGGCATGATGAGTGATGTTTTAGAAGAGAAAAAAAAACTTTGCCTATCATGAATTCAACTGGATTTGCATACAGGAATAGTTGATAGAGTCTTTCGATTGAACATAAAGTTGTTCCATTTTAAAAAGTAGAAAAACAAATGACGCAGCTTTTACAGTTTACATTCGATGATCATTTTCGAACGATACTCCATGTCTGACGAGTACATCTGTTACTACTGAATTGTGTATCACGCGGCATAATTATATTATAACATTCTTTTCATTATAATAGAAAACGAAATCAGTTGTCTTATCAAAAAAGACGTTACTATAATGCGTGTAATAATTGTTTTTAACAATTTAAAGGTATTTGAAACTGTTTACAAAATATGCAACGCTTTTTGTAAAAAATTTAAAAACTCTGATTTAACCCCCTTTTCAACATATTTTCTTAGTTGAAAATAGCAAAGTGTGACCCTCTCCTCATTTGAAAAAAATATAGACGTAGTTTTTTGAATGTTCTATTATTCAAAACGATATCAACTCCATTTTAATGCGATAAAAACCTCTAGAGTTGACTGCAGAACCTTTTTTCGAGAATAAGTTGGATTGTCTTCCTAATGCAGTTTTTACTGCTTGTTAATCGCAAGAGCAAAATAAGCATTGTAAACAATGAAATAAATATGATTTAAGTGTGATGGAGAATTCAATACTTACGGAACTTCATAGGAGAAATAATAACAATATTTCTCCTCTGGGAATAATAACTTTCATTGTAAAAATAACCCCCTTTTTTATTGACACACAAAAATTTAGAGCAGATCAAAAGCTACTACTTTTCGAAATGAACATTTATTCAATTCAATAAAGTGTATCGACACCCCGAAATTCGCCTTCGAATATTTTCGTAAGTCCGACTAGTCGACCCGAAATTTTGAAACGACTTTTCTATCCCTTTTCCCAGCTCAAACAATTTTAGGGACGACAAGATGCAGTCTCAATAGGAATATTTTCTGTTGATTGGTTTTTTCTGTCATGCACGTATTTTGTGATATTGAAAAATATTAAACCTAAAATTTCAAAAACGTAACTAGAAATTGCGCATGCTTATTTTCGTAAAAATTTGTTAATCCCAAACTTTTGTGAGGAATTCATTAAAAAGCGTTATTTTTTCTATTGATATTTCTGCTAGGAAATTGTTTATGAATACATTCAAATATTCATTTTGAAAGGCACTGATCAGTGTTGTAGAATTTTTCGTAAGACTGACTCTAACGAAACAATTACTTTTATCAAAATATATTTCTTTTCAAAATATAATTTAGCATCATGATTATTATTAGCTATAATTAATCAATGAGTTACCAATGAACGTGACTGGGTAAAAATTTATATTCCTGTTAAAACTGGAAAAGAATCGAAAGAATTCAACGACATGTGTTAATTTTTTTAACAAATTCGTGACTTAACCTTGAGGAAAAAAAATGTTATCTCCTAATCATATTGCGTTCCATAGAAATTCAAATACTTTTGATTATAACATTATTTTACGTGAAGTATGTTTATCAAAAATGTCAGGATTCTTTATATCTCACTCAGCCCTCATACGTTGGGCTGACTTCTAGTGATTCATGGGTGCAAACATTCATGGGTGATTCTAGGGTGGTGCAAACAATTTTTTTTCTTCAGATTTTTATGCAAAACGCCCGGAAATTTGTTCGAACCCACAAAAAAATGCATTTTTTTTCTTCTAAGAAAAAAGAAACAATAAAATTTAGAGGTGACGCAAGCTCCATGAAGTTTAACACGTATTTCCCGTAAGAAAAAAAATAGGTACGTTTTTGTACATTTTATTCAGAATTCTCAATATTTGATGAATCGAGTTGAAAATTTACCATTTCTCTTCACAATTAGTCACAGAATGCGAATAAAATATATTTTTTCAAATATCACCCCCGTAAGTATGTTTTATAGGGTCCCAAAAAACCCCCATAAGTTGAACAATGGGTTTTTTGAGTTTTTGGCGCTAATTTTGATATTTTTGCGGTTTTTTAGACGCAGAATGTTTCAAATACATGAAATGCTACTTTGTACTTGTTTTTAGCAACTTTCTTTCGGAAAAGGGTTCGAAAGTCAAGGTTTTTTTCTGAATTTTTCAACTTTTTCTCAACGTTTTAATTAAAGCGAGGTAATAATCAATTAAAGTGACAAAAGTAATTGGTTAAATAAATTGTTATTAATTATAACAATATTCTCTTAGAATAATGCTACAAAGTTGCGGTTTTTTCTGAAATTTTCAACTTTTTGTCCATTTTACACTTGAAGTGAGTTTATATTTAATTTAATTTAACAAAAATAATTGTTGAAACAAATTATCATTGCTTATGGCTTTCTTCTCTTAGATAAGGGCTAAAAAGTTGCGGTTTTTTCGAAACTCTTAAGCTTTTTATCCACTTTTCACTTATGAAGTAATAATTGATGCGAGTTAACAAACATGCTTATTCAAACAATAAATGGAATCCGATTCAATTAGATTAAATTGCTCTAATTGTTGGTTAAATTAGATTGTTTTTTATTTAAATTAGAATTTTTAATTGAAATATCAACCATTACATATTTTCGATTGAAAATTTTTATTTTTAGGTCGATAATTCAGCTTCTTCGTTTTAATTAATTTTTTTAAACATTGGGTTAAGCATAAAAATAATTTACTCAATAATTCTCTCTAATGTTTAGTTTTATTTGTTCACAACTAAGAAGGTAAAGCAAAGTTGAAGATAAGATAGCCATAAACAATAAGAATTTTTTTAACCAATTATTTTTGTTAAATTAAATTAAATATTAACTTACTTAAAGTGAAAAGTGGGTAAAAAGTAAAAAATTTCAGAAAAAAGCGCAAGTTTCCATCATCAGGCAAAGAAAATATTATTAGCAATGATGATAAATTAATAATTGTATGTTTGATGGTAAAATTGACTCTAGGGTCACGAGAGAATACACTCTGAAAAGAATGTTTCTCAGAAAAATGTTTTTTGGTAGTGATATCTACCTCGGCGTAGATATCACTACCAAAAAACATTTTTTTGAAAAACATTCTTTGCAGAGAGCTTCGATTTTGTATTACCGAAGGATTTCAATAATCCTAAACTGTTTACTCTAAGGTAAAAGGGAAGATACGGAAATAATCGGTCGTACTCGCATCTGAAATGAAAGTAAGCGTGCATATAGTATATTTCTCGAATATAAAGAATCAGAGCCCTAGGGGCTATTTCGCCTGTTCCTGAGTAAACAGTAAATTCATTTCGATCAGCTCTTGCAAGGGCAGGTCGCATCATTTTCCACCGACTTTTATTCCCAACTCATTTTTCACGCATATGTCTATATACTCTCATGCATACATAGGAAAAGAGCTAACACCCTTGAGAAATACTGCGCTAGGGATTAATTGCATTTGCGAGCCTTCTTTTATCTCTTTTCTAAAGCTTCCGCATTACGGATCGAGCTCATCATGCTCTTTTTGCCATTTTTGGTCCAGAGCATCATTCAAGTTTTTTTTCACTTCACTATTTCATTCATACGCTTCTCAGTTACCTACGAAGGCACAAGCCAAGCTGAGAAAAATGTCTGTCAGAAAGCAAACCCTTAAATTGGTTTTTAACTTTCAAGCGGGTCGGGTTTCTTGACATTTTTGAGGCGCGAAAAATTGAAGGGTCGGATAGAACAACGACTTCCGCGCGTGAGCCATGCAGACTAGCCACTGAAAGTATGCAATCGCCGCTGAGTTCGGAGTGAATTTTTCCGATTGAAAAAACATTAACAGAATCTTCAAAAAGTGCATAATGTATTTTGAGTCGCTGAATCCGAATATGCCCGGCGTTTCTAAAAGAAAGTATTACCTTTTGTATGAATTTCGAATGTTAGCACAAATCATGAAAAAATTCAGTTTTTAGCTAGAAATTTTTTTAATTTTTAAAGGTTGAAAATTCGACATTTTTCGCTAACTTCGACTGTTATCCTCTTCCCACCTGTTTGATGATTCTTAAAATTGAAAAGCTACTTGTTCTTCAAAAGTTACTCTTAATATTAGTGTAGTTTAGAAGCCAGCTTCGTCGTGTCGTTCCGAACTTTTTTGGCGACATTAGTATCCAACGCTTGTTCATCTAGAGAACGCTTACGTCCTTTTTTAATGTTTTCTTTAGACATGTCCACTTATAGCAATGAACCATCGAAACGCTGATATTGTTAAGTGAACACATGCTCTTATCCGCTTCAAAATATTTTTAGTATTTTAGGTATTGGAGAGTTTTGTTTTAATGACGAAAGATATTTTAACGTTTTTCTGGTAATCGTACCGAATACCACAAACGTTTCGCAAACGATCTTGAAACATTTTCTGTCAAACCAAAAACGTTTGAATTTTCGGCAATGAAAACGTTGGATGCTTAAGCTGATTTTTGAGACTCAAGTGAATACAACTTTTCAAAAACGTTTGACCAATAAAATTTTGAGTGACTACAAATTCAATACGTATTTCAAACGTTTGCATCTCAAAAGATTGTGGGGATGCGAGGATCAAAATATGAGCAGAATTAAGCGACCAAAGTATTACTGAAAGTTTAATTCCTTGAAATATCTTATTCCAAATATACACAAGCTCTATATAAAACTGTAGGGAGGTACATAGGCCGAGCGCGTAGCGCGAGGTAAATTTATAACCGAGCGCGGAGCGCGAGGTGAGATTACCATCGAGCGCGAAGCGCAAGATCCGAAAGACGCGCGCCCTAGGCGCGCGCGAAGCGCGCGATGAGAATGTGCCCGCGCGGCGGGCAGATTTTTATCACTGTTTTTCAGTTAAGTAGTTTATGCGTGAAAGTGTTACAAACGAACTCTTATTTGCATTTATAATAGCAGACGGCGCGACCGTTCTGATTCACACCAGGCAGGTGACAGACTGACAGTCAAAATTAAAAGAGACGGAAATGTTGACCACAGCCGAGTGGTAGCGCTGGCTGCACTTTTAGGTCGACAGTTCATAAAATACAAGGGGAAAGTGTCAAAAATGTTGAGTTTCGATTTTTATAAGCACATAAACGAAATGATTTGATTTTTTTGTGATTGGAAATAAAATTTTAATGTTTTGAGACTTTAAATTTCTCAAGGTTTCTATGATTTAACGGAAAAAAATATATATAAATTGGGATAAAGGGATATTTTTATAGAATCTTCTTCGGAGCATACGATACTTGGAAAGAATGGGTCCGTTATCGGAACAGTAAAATTTTTCTATTTTTTTCAACTTCTGAAATTAATATTGACTTGACCAGAAACTTAAAATTTTTACTGTGAAAATACGAGAAATGACCGCTCCATTGTCATGAATAAAATATTTATGACAGAAAATACAGAAAGAATAATTTTCCTAATTTTTTCAAAAGAATTTACGCATCACGTTTCGATTGCTTTCTCCTTCTTTATCTGACTTCAGACAGGAAATTTTAGAGAATAATCATAGTTTTGATTTTAGGGCAGGGAGTTTCAGCAAAGGAATATAATTTGACTTGGAACAGGGAATTTTTCACACGGAACGGGAACTTGTTATAATAATTATGATTTGGATGTAAAAGAGAGGAAATTTGAAATTGAATTTGAAATTTTTTCAGTTCGGAATCCAACTATTAAGTTTAAACATTGTATTTTTGGGTAGGAAATTAATCTTCCTGTTTGAATATTCACCTTCATGCTTGAAAATACAGTTTTTATTTCTCCAACTTTATAATACTTATTTATTCTATCAATTCTATTCTCTATAAAATAAATTGTTAGAAGTTTTCAACATATCTTTATATCGCAATTAATTTCTATGGGTGCCTTTATTTATTACAGATTCATCATAACGAAGCAAAATAAATCAATGTCTAAATTTGAGAAGAAATCTAAACTTTTATAGTTTAGTTTAATTAAGGCCTAATTTCAATGATCAATATGTGTCATAAAAAAGGAAATTTAATTAAAATCTACTATATCCATATTTACAATATTTACATGTGACAGTGCTACCAATTTGATATTTTTGTAGAATTATTACATGTATTGTGTAAGAAGCGTATTCGTGTATAGTCATAAAAAAATGATTCCTTCACTTTTTCATTGATACCTATTGATTGATTGGATATTTAAAACATTACAAGATATTGCATCAAGATGAATATATACATGAAAAAGTATTTTCAAATTAAATTGAATCAAATTTGAATTTTTCCAATGCTATAGAATAATTATTGGCATTAAAGTACAGCCATCGCCGCCACGTGAGGTTATCAGTGGGCCGGGTTCACTAAGATTTCTCAAATTGACATTTTCTCAATAATTCAAATGGCCTATGTCACTCCAGGAATGATTCTTGATATTGTGTCGAATCTTGATTGAATTCGGTTTATTAGTTTTAACGTTTACCTGTTACAAAAAAAAGGTCTTTATTTTTGTATAATAGTATAGAAGTATAGATAAGCTTTCACACGGGAATACAGCGATAGAAATTATGAAGGAAATACTTTTTCATTATTGAGCAGAACTGTACCCAATAGAATAATAAAAATGTACCTCATTAAAAATAGGGCATAGTTGAGAAGTTAATATGGCGGTTTTTATCATTTTGTCGAAATTGTTTTTTCAGTTTTAATGCCAAATTATAATAGAAATAAGTCAACATCATAAGTTTAGTTTTTTAGAATCTTGAAACGATATGCTTGATATTTCTCTTATTCAACTCAGTCTGAACTGTAATTTTGTATATAAATAAAGGTACGCATGATTATGAAGAAAAAGATAAAGAAAATCTAGGTATAGACTATGAATCTTCTCTATCAATATTTACTTTAAAGAATGGGCACAATCTATGCTTTGTTTTTTCGAAGGTTATACACATAATACAATAAGCGTCTTTTGAATTTTGTTGAAAATAACAAAAAAAATAATTTTATCGATGTATCGATTGAAGTTTAGGCAGAGTACGGTAATAAAATTTCGTGTGTTTCTTTATTTAATTGAGGTGATTAGGATAGAAAATAAAAAAAAAGGAATTACCCGTTTTGTGGAGGATGATTAGAAGTATTTATTAATTGAAAAAATAGGCAAACTTTCATATAGCTGCTTTGTTACCAGGATTTCAAGTTTACTGCCAATGTCACAATTACCTAGATAAATCTAATAATTCTGTGTGCTGAAAAAGAGAATATGTTCCAATTATTTACATCGATACTAAGTTCGCATGATCCAGCTTCCAGGGCTTCCGTTTCCTCTGACCATCTCTCAATTTCAGAGATTCCCGAATTTTTCACTTTACATATCTAACGTCCTTTCAGCCGGACAAACCCTTGGTTTTTTCTTCCCTTAGTTCTTCCAGTCTTCTCATCCATTCTGCTCCCTGACCACTTTCATCCTATATATATATATATATATATATATATATATTCCTCTCACCCAATCGCTCACACTTTTTCCTTCCTCTCCCTCTCCAGTGCACACCTCTAACACATGTTTCCATGACTCCACTTCAAAGCCACACATTCTACACATTTTCTCTTCTTCATCCATCCACTATCTACACGCTTTTATCCCCTCTCCCATTCTAAACCGTAACACTCTACTCCACTTACTCTCCTTTTTGAACTCCGTTAGGTATTCTGGTTCCGCCAGCCATTTAACCATCTTATATCACCTGTTGTACTGTGATTCTATGATTTTTCTCCACCTTTCCTCTCCGTATCTTATCATCATCTCCAGTTCTAATTCCTGCCATTCTACATACCCTTCTTGAAAAACCACATTCTTTTCTCATTTGCTGTCTCTCTCCTTCCCATTTCGAGCTTTCTGTATTGACTCTCTTCTCTCTAGACCTAATCTCCTTTAAGCACGCTTGTTTAATTTTGCTTCCTCCTCCCCTCTCCAGTTTCTCTTCTAATTTCCATGCTCTCTTCACTTGCCGAACTACCACTTTCTTTCTATCTAGTTCTTCCCTCAGCATATACCTTGGACAACTCCAACTTACCTCCATAACCCACTGAAAAAATTTTTCGTGAAGACTTTCAACTCTTTTTTGCTCCTTCATCCCCAAACTTCTACTCCATAGCACACGACTGCCCACACTAACACATCAAACATCCATGTTCTCATCCTCCAGTCATCCTTAAACCTTCTCTTGCCTATGCCCCACTCGTTCAATCTTCTTTCCGTTAAACTTCCACTTGTACTCTATTTGCTTTCTTCTGTTTCTGACACACATTATCTTTGTTTTACTAACGTTCACTGTTAAATCTTTCCCCGCTACGTACTCTTCCAACACTCTCAACATCAAATTCAATCCTCTTTCGTCCTCTGCCAGTTGTAAAACGTCATCCGCATATGCTAAAGAGTAAAGCTAACGGCTTCCTAAGATCGTACCTTCTTATCCGTTGTTCTTTAGCTTTTCCTCTAAGTCTGCTTGCCTTATACTAAACAGTAGGCGGATTCAACGGGCAACCTTGCCTGAGTCCTCTCTGTGTCAAAAATTCCTCTCGTTTCTCTTTTCCTATCCTCACTTTGAAGCTTGTCTCCAAAAATATTTATTTCATCCTCTCAATCAGCCCCTCACCTATTCCTCTTTCTTTCATTGCTTGACACAAAAGTCTCCTGTTCACTGAGTCGAACGCTGGTTTGAAGCCTACAAACAAGGCTACAAGTTTTCCTCTCTTCCGCCCCAAGTTCCTATTCACTAGATAGTTTAGGACGTAAATGTTACGATTGTTCCCATTCCTTTCCTAAAGCCCGTCTGGTTGTGAGGGATAATTCCTTTCTTGTCTACTTGGCTCTCTAACCTGTTTCTGAGCACTTCCGCATAGATCTTATACCCCACCGAAATCAGAGTTATACCTCTATAATCTCCTACTTTTTTACGCTCTCCTTTTTCAATTAGCTGAATCACTAGTCCCGTCCTCCATTCTTCAGGCCACCTTTCTCCTCTCCAAACTTTGTTACATATTCTCTACATCTTTCCTCTCACACTTCCCTCCCCCTACCCATACTTCAGAGCTTCATTCTCTACACCATCCTCTCCTGTCACTTTATTTCTTTTCAGCCTTTCTATTGCTTGGTTTAATTCCTCCCTGCTTAAGTCATTTGTATCTTCCTCTCTTTTTTCTGTTACTTTCTTTTCTTCTTCTATAACTTTTCTTTCTACCCCTCCCAACAGAGCTTTAAAATGCTCCGTCCAATTATTCATTTTTATATCCTCATTCACTCCCTCCCTTCTTCCTCTTTCCCTATTCATAACCTCCCATACCTTTCCTTCCTTTACTGCTTGCTCCACCTCTTCCATATATCTCACCTTCTCCTTCTGCCTTTTCTCGGTCAACATCCCCTCATTTACTCGTTTTCTCCTATTATACTCCTTTTTGCTGATCTCCCCTTCTGCATTCTCTTACACTCTCCTTTATTCTATCTTTACCTTTTTACATTCCTCATCCCACCCACCGCTCCTTTCTATGTCCCCCTTCCCTTTTGGTATTACCACCTCTTTTACCTTTTCAGTCACTCTCTTCATTCTTTCTAATATCTTGTCTATCCCTTTTCTTACCTCTCCTCTTCCCTTCTCACCTCTAGAATGTCTATTACCTCCTCCTTTCAGTTTTGCTATTACTGGGAAGGGCTCAGAGCCTATCTAATTATCTACTCCCATTCCTTCCATTAGCTTTCTTGCCCTCTCTTCTGCTAAAATGTAGTCTTTTACGGTCTTCCCTTTTCCTGTGAATGTTATTTCACCATCCTCGTCCCCTTCAGTATTTCCATTGCAGATAAACTACCCCGCTCCTCCTATCAAGTTCAGGAGTACCCTACCCTCTCAATTTGTTTCTCTGTGTTTCGATTTTCTCATGAACGCCTCCTCCTCTTTATCTCATATCTTTCCCCCCTGATCTCCAGTCCATGCACTTAGGTCACCCCCAATCAATACCAGCCCCTCTCCTTTTTCTTCAATCCACCTCCTCATAACTTTCCAACTCTCCTCTTCTCCTCTTCTCCTGTAAACACATACTGCCGCTACCATTTTTCACCCACTTTAATTCTTCTCATCACTCCTCCGCCCATCTCACTCCCTTTCTCATGTTCCTTTCTTGCTTCTTGCATCTTCCAACCATATCCCCTTGGTAATTTTTCTCTATCCCTTTGCAGTCTTTCTCCTCCACCCGTTTTTCACTCATCATTACTACGTCCCATTTTTCAATTCCCCACAGAAACCCAAGTCTTTGTTTTTTAATCCCGACACATTCCAGAATGCCACTTTCTTTTCCCCCTCTTCTCTCGTTCTCATCTTAATTGACAGACTTTCAAAACTTCTTTCTCTTTGTTCCAGGTCCTCATTTCTCCGTTTACCTATATCTTATCCCTCCCTATTATTACCATGCTACCTTTCCTTCTTTCTCCCCATGCACTCTGCCCTATTATCCATATTCTTTTCCTCTCCTGCCGCTTCATATCTTCTTCGATTCTCTCTGTTCTCCCTTTCAACAATCTCTTCTTCCCCATTATTTCGAATCTCTCCTCCTCATTTCCTAGTGTCACCAAACACATGCCTCTCCTCCTTTCCTCAATCCTTCCTATTCTCCTTACTGCTTATACCTTTACTTTTGCCCAACGTCCCTTAAAACGTTCCTCACCCCTTCCTCTCCTCTTCTGCTTTTTATTTCCATCCCCTTGATCACAACGTTCTTGCTTCTCCTCTTCCTTTGTTCTCCTTCTATCTGTCTTCTATCTGTGTCAATCTCCTTTGTACATGTCTATCATCATTCTGCGCGTCCTGCGCGTCTATCCCACCTTTATTCACTTTCTCGATACTTTCTATCCCCTTCACACTCTGCTCTGCCCTTGCTTCTAATCTATTCAATCTCTCTTCTATTGCTATCAATTCTATCTTTCTACGTTCTTCATTTCCTCATGAATGATTTTCCACACCTTCCAATTTCCTCCATACTTTTTTTTTCTTTTTTCCACTCTTCCTTATTCTTCCGTTATTTTTTAACTTCCTTCTTAGTCTCATCCCCTTTCCTACTTAGATTCTCTAGCCTTCCACACAGCTTATATTATACAAGTCCGATCACAACAATCTCAAATTAGAAATCAAACTATATAATATATACGCTTTCGCACAGGAATACAACGATAAAAATAGTGAAGGAAATACCTTTGTATTATTGAGCAAAACTGAACCCAATAGAATAATAAAAATGTACCTCACTGAAAACAGGACATAGTTAATTAGTTAATATGGTGGTTTTTATCATTTTTCGATTTCGCATCCGATTTTTGAATGCACGCATATGCTTGAACGATATGCTTGAACGATATGCTTGATATTTCTCTTATTCAATTCAGTTTAAACTGTAATTTTATATATAAATAAAGGTACGCATGATAATGAAGAAAAAATAAAGAAAATTTAGGTATAAACTATGAATCTTCTTTATTAATATTTACTTTAGAGAATGGGCACAATCTATGCTTGTTTTTTTGAAGGTTATACATATGATACAATAAGCTTCTTTTTAATTTTGTTGAAAATAGCAGAGAAAATAATTTTATCGATGTATCGATTAAAGTTTAGGCAGAGTACGGTAATAAAATTTCGGGTGTTTCTTTATTTAATTGAGGTAATAAGAATAGAAATTGAAAAAAAGGAATTTACCGTTTTGTAGAGGATGATGAGAAGTTTTCATTAATTGAAAAAAATGATGGATATAGTAGATTATATTATTATTATTATTATTATTGTTATATTATTATCAGAGATGCATAAAGTTGCATAAAGTGAATAACCTATATCGTCGATAGACGTCACGTGTCAGCTCACTGTCAAAGGATATTGCACTTCTATATGGACAACAACCCTCCCTATTCGACTCACACACACCCAAACCAACATACACATATACATATATATTATAGGGGTATATATCGAACGATACATATGTTATAAGGGTGAATGTGTTTGAAACATGACGGAAAATGAATATTATTAACTTCATGACCCAATAGAAGTGTAATTATTGAAATAATCCATCAGTCAACGATAAATGCATTGAAGTTTGGTCATTTTTTTTTGAACGAATAAAGTAGGACAGAGCATTTAATATTCATAGATTATTTCAATAACTTTTTGAATTGCGAGACTTAAATCATAAATTGGAATCGGATCGGCGTAATTATTCCGATTGCGATGGCATTTCTTCCAGTTTTTTAAAAGGATTTGAGTCATTTTAAACGTTTCAAATTTTATTTGCAGTTATCATTATTCGAATTTTTCATATTAATACAATTGTTGCATTATTTCGAATGTTGGAAATTATTCGTTCCCAATGAGGTCTCAAGTAAAATCATTGATTGTTTGAAGTCCATACATACATAATCCATAACAATACGAATCATGCACATTAATAGTACTTACAATAGAACTTTTGTCAATTTTTAAATGTTTTTTCAAAGCTTGGAAATCCAAAACTATCAGCTCGATCATTCAAATTTAAATTTGATCAATTTCGAAGACTATATATTATGTACATGTCGATTTGAGAAAAAATACCTGATATAACTAACCTAAAATTTAACACTTGTACAAGTTTCAATTCGAAACAGTTTAATTATAATAGATTTTAGCTATCAAGCAAAAGTCAGAAATTCATTGATTGAATTTGAATGTGTTGAACACTGGAATGATGAACATTTTTAATTTCAAATTATTTCACTTCGAACGCTTTCAATTTTTGACTCTCCCAAAATATCAAATTATGTATAACGTGTAGCATTTGAATATCAAATTGTAAACATTATTAAATGTTATTGTACTACAAAGCATTGTATACGATTTTTGACGTTTGAAATAATAAATTGGAGATTCATGAACGTTTACAATAGACAAAACCTGACTTTATGAAACCTCAACTGAAATAAATTTCAAAGAGCTTGAAACTTTCAGTTTGTAAATTGTGCTGCTTTCAATGTTTAAATTTAAAAATATTTTTATTTTATTAATCCATGAAATACATTAAACCTCTAAATTGTCTTCTTCAATATTCAAAGACTTTATTCCAAAATGATCACTCCTCAACATATGCATTTATTAATTTTCCTATATAATATTCCCTATAAATGCCCATATATTTACAAAAGCGACCAATATTATATTTTAGTCTCAAGTCTATTCTACATTCTATTTGTTTAATGCTCATATTTTCCCCGTAACGTAAATGTTGTGTTATCCCAAAATAACTATACACACAATGATATAGCAATTTTTTCTAGCGAGAACTGCGGTCGATATGCGTTATCAGAATGGTGGCTACAAATGGATGTCATCCATTCCTATGAAAAATTACCTCAAAGAATATGGTCCGGTTTTAAAATAAGTGGGCGAATGTCTATTATAATATTTTAAACATTGCACCTGCGAAAACATAAAGATATTAAGAAATGCAAATAAAATTAATAAATTGTTTATGATTCGAAGCTATAACTTTAAATTATAAACAAATGTTCAATTTAAGTTATCTGTCAGCTTAGTAGAATAGATCAGTATTTTATTTCCTTCCTCTCTTTTATCGATTAATTTTCGTCAAATCAGAACAGCAATGTACACCTACCCTTTATTATAGAAGAAGATTGACGGCAGAATAGATAAGCCGCAAGCTAATCAAATTGTGAAAGACCGACAATGCTTGATTAGAATGATCTTATTGACTTGAAAAACTAGTACATGATGGGTACCAGTGCGAACTAAATAAAAGGAAATAGATCAATATTTTTCGAAGAAAATGTAGTGCAGTATTTTGTCATGAGTAGCAGTATTGTAGATCAATTTTAATTATGCAGCCTCTTTACTATTTACTTGTTATTATTCAATTAAAAAATGTGTTTTCTACATAACGATGTGAATTTCATTTGCTGCCAGATTACAATTTTCTACGCAAATCAATTGCTGCCGCTATCCTTTCACAGGTTCCTCACATTCTTAAACTCTTGCTTTCAAAACCGTCTAATGGTTAATTCGCTCGATCCTAATCGGGAAGATATTTTATATTTTTGAATCCAACAGATTGATTAATTAAATATATGACTGTTCAAATAAAAACTCCTAAATTCATTGTGTGAATACAATGTATCTGCTATGGACAAAGTGACAACGAAGTATGCTGTAAGCCCCTTGACCACTCCTAGATTCTCCCTTAGCCTTCATCCCTTTTTTGTTCCCACATATATATACAATCCGTTCACATCAAATGGAACGAACATTTTAAGTGCACTTACACATAGAACATGCGAATTTACGACATAAATTCAAGTGAATAGCATACTGAAATTGAGCAATCCAACCGAAATCATCCACATATTTTTTTTAAATACTACGAAACTACTCCAAAGCAGTTGTAGGTTTTAGGGTGGTCCAAAAAATGTTTTCTCGAATATTTTTATGCGAAATTTAGAGGTGGCGCAAGCCCCATGCAGTTTAACACGTATTTCCTACAAGAAAAAAAGACGTTTTTGTAAATTTTATTCAGTATTCTCAATATTAAGTAAATCGAGTTTGCAATTCACCATTTCTCTTCACAATTAGTCACAGAATGCAAATAAAATATTACTTCTCCAATATCACCCCCATGAGTCTGTTTTATAGGGTCCCCAAAAACCCCCATAAGTGAAAAAATGATTTTTTTTAGTTTTCGGCGCTAATTATGATTTTTTGCGGGATTTTTTTACGCAGATTGTTCCAAATACATGAAATACTACTTTGTACTGATAATTAGATGTTTATTTAAATTGTTTGAATAATTTATTATTTTTTGAAGTAACTTTCTCTTAGGAAACGGTTGGAAAGTCAAGGTTTTTTCTCAAATTTTCAACTTTTTGTCTACTTTTTACTTGAAGTAAGTAATTATCTGATTTAATTAAGCAAAATTAATTGTTTAAATAATTTATTCTCATTGCTAATAATATTTTCTTTGCTTCATGATAGAAACTTGCGGTTTTTTCTGAAATTATTAACTTTTTGCACACTTTTCACTTCAAGTGAGTTAGTATTTAATTTAATTCAACAAAAATAATTGTTTGAACAAATTAATATTGTTGATGACTGTATCCTGTATCCTATATGAGGAAAACTCAGGACTAATTACAGATTTACGTTTTTGTAAATTCTACGAAACTCTTTATATGAGGATTAAATGTAATTCAGGGAGAATTCGTAAATGGGACCGAAAATTTACCAACAGGAAACTTTGAAATCTGCAAAACTGAAGTCAATTAAAAACAAAGTGGAAGACTGGACATTTCAAAGAACGTCTTTCAGATCAGAAACACGACAGGGTTCTGTAATTTCTACAGGCCGCGTCGTTTCCAACACGAAATAGTATACATTTCGACATATTATGTGTAAGACGGTTTTTGCACGAGCGAAGCGAGTGAAAAAAGTCTCATTCGCTTAAAATTACCTCTCACACACGTATCAAACAGAACTTTATACCACGATAGCCGAAAAAATCATGTCAGCGTTGAGATTTTGAGGCTAGAATAGTATAAAGAAAATTTCGTCACATATTGTGGGGCATGTAACATTTTGGCTATAGATTGTATATCAGAAGGAAGGGAGGAGAACATACGAGAGACTATGTAATCAAGAAAATTCTTACTGCTTGTGAGAAAAGACCAGTGCCGGGCCAAACATTTTTGGTGGACCAAGTTATATTCAATTTTCTTCCTTAAACGTCAGATATTTTTGTGACGTTTGTCACTCGAGAGACTGGAAATGAAAGTTTTCATTTTTCCGTTTTAAATGATAACCGAAAAATGTTTAATTACAAACTAAACAGTGTTTCATTCTAGATGATAAAAGAAAAAATATGCAATTTTTTATGTTTCTAATCTAAAACTGCTTTAAAGTTATATAATCTACAAAATTTGTTGATTTATTCTTCCATTGAGGGCATAGAAAATGAAAATATATTAAACTTCATTTCTTTATTGATTGTTCCATTGAATAATATTGAGAACTTCAATTTTATAAGAGTAAAATATTGCGGTTTGAATTACAAAAATTTAGGCTTTATTTTGAATTCGAAATTAAGGAGGATTCTAAGTTCGGAAGTTTGGTAGAAAAATTTTTAGACTTTTCTTCTGACTTTCGGAGACACATTTATTACCTGCATCTGGTTTCGGTTAGAAAATTTCAGAGATTTCAAAGCTTCTGATTGGTTAGCAATAAATCAACCACATCTTACTCGTCACGCAGTTTTACAATTCAATCGTGTAATTTTATAATAATAATAATAATAATAATAATAATAATAATAATAATAATAATAATAATAATAAAGTTGGTAGCTCTGAAAAAGCATCCAAAGGTGACCTAAGTTGCCTTCAACAAACTCTGCTGCTGTGTAGTAATAAAATGATTATGAGACGAACTTCATATCACACCAATAACTTGATATTGTGCCTGCGAAAATATCTGCGCAACAAA
>WSXT02204088.1:0-18409 GCA_011762715.2 Neuroterus valhalla | reverse complement strand
TATGCATATAATTTTTCTCGTTATGTATATATAATCACTTCGTGTATATTCTTGGATCACTTAACAACATATATGCTTCAGGTAACCTGCAGACTCCTCGCGGCGAGGAGCGAGAGCGCACGCTCCTGTGGCACTTATTTGTTCTCCTCCCTCTGCCCATTATTGTATCCACTCACAAGCAAGACACCTCGGAAAAATAGAGAAACGCGAGTTCTTTGCCATTCGCATAGTTTAAAAAGCTCAGTGGACATCGTTCTCGACTCTCAGTAGAGCAACTTTTCTCACGCTCGCACTACCTGCTGGAGAATAAGTAATAGCTTCATATTCAAAAATTGTCCTCTTTTTGACTAAATTATCTAAATTATTGCTAATTTAGACGTAGGCGCTGCTTGTGATGAGGGCGACGAAGACTAAACTGCATCTAAAGATTCAGATATAAAACCTCGACTATTTTTGTTTTCGAGCTATAAAATGGATTCCTGCTTCTTCACATGCTACCGATTTCTCAAGCCTGTCTTCGCTGCCAAATCACCGTCGCGCGGGCGCTTTCCAAGGCAACTCTACCGCCACACACGTCATTTCAATTCTCTCGTCTAGGGGATCGCAGTCCTCAAAGTTAAATCTCAGAAAATCACGAGTTGTGTAACATTTCACATAGGCGATCGTATAGCGCCCTGATAATCTGAACGTTGCATATCTCCAGTAGTTTATTTTTCTCGTGTGTGATGAGGCGAGAAACTTTCTGCCCTTCGAAATGTCTCAAGCACTTCGGATACATATGTTGTGCTTCACAAACTAAATACGATTTTTATTCTTAAACTATTTTCTTGATCTACGTAAACAACGTTGAATACGTAGCCATAATAGGAGGGAGAGCTGTGATGTAATTTGGTGTTGGTGGTCGGGGGCTTTGCCACTGAGGTCAAAGGGCTCGCATTTTCCGGATACCTGAGAGCACGTAATCTACCAGCTCGGGCAATGAACTTTTTAAAGTTAGAGGACCTATCTCCTCGTCCAGCTCGATGAAGAAGTCTGAAAATTAAAGAAATTACATTAGTGAGAGTGAAGTAGAACTTTGAACATCAGAAAAGTACAGGTACTGTGATTACAACTTACAACTAGTCGTTAAAAATGAACTTCAAAAAAAAATTTCAGGCTTGGAGGCTTCGATCCTTACGAATTAACTACTTCCAAATTTGAAAATAAAAGATATCAAGATTAGGGTGGCGATTCGGCGGACGATTTCAAATTCCCAGTCATTTGCCGGTTATTCCCGGTCATATTTTTCCATTTTCCTGGTCAACTAGGAGTAACATATTCATATCAGTCGCAAAACGCAAACTTTTTTTTTATTCATGACGTTCATTCTAAACATCCTTTAACACAACAGATCTAACATTGCAAGATAAATCAATTTTGAAAAGTATAATCTAATTTTTAACAAAAGAATATTATTAAAAAAAAAAATGAAACAGTCAAACTTACAATTGAAAAAATCAATATACTATAACAAAAAAAAACCGATTCAGAAAACAAAAAAGTTTATTTTTCAACCAATGTGATGAATTTTCAAATAACATTATGAATCTCCAACCAGAACAGTTAAATTTCAAAACGAGAAGATGAATTTACAACTAAAAAGATAACTGTTTAACTGGGGCACTTCAATTTTCAACCATAAAGGTGAATATTCAAAGAAGAAGATTATTTTCCAAATAGATAGAATCATTTTCTAGGAAAAAATATGTTTCAACAAAATAGTCGAATTGCAAAGTTAAAAATAATAATTTTCAACTAAAAATGGAACAGTAACATTTTTAGTTTAATACCCAATTTTAAACCAAGCATAAGTGTTTTATACTAAAAAAAAAAGAAAGAATCTTTAACTGGAGGAGTTGAGTTTTAGATGAATTAACTTTTACTGAAAAAGATAAATTGTCAACGAAAATTTGAATACCCAAATTTTGAAATGAAAAAAATTGATGTTTAACTAAACAAGAAATTTTTAACTGGAACAATGGAAATATCGATTGGAATAAGTTAAATTTTCAGTTAAAAAATTACTTATAACGAAAAAAACTATCTTTCAACAAACAAAAAAAAACTGTTGAACGAATTATTACATCTAATATGCACAAAATAACGAAGAATCAAATGAAATTGTGAATTTGTAACTGAAGTAGTTGATTTTACACATGAAAGACGAATGTTTAACTGAAATGATGAAAATTTAACTAGAATAGTTCAACTTTTGACAAAAAATTAATTTTCAACCAAAAAATACAATTTTTCAACAGAATAGTTGGAATTCGAACCATAAAAATAAAGATTCTCAAACAGAAATGGAATAGTGACATTTTTGGCATGAAAAATTAATTTTAAACCAAACCTAAGAGCTTTCAACGAGATGAATGTTCGACTTAAATGAAAAATGTTTGACTGTATAACTTGAATTGTTAACCGTAAAGAACAATTTTTGAAGAAGAATATTAACTTCCGAAGAAAAAAAAAATTTTCACAAAAAATCGATTTTTCGACAGAATATGTGAAGTTCTAACGACATAATTCAATGTTCAATTCAAGAAGACAAATTTTCATCGAAATGTCGAATTTTGAACTAGAAAAGATCCATTCATTTTCCATGAAAATGAAATAATTAAATTTCCAGTTGAAGCAATTGATTTTCAACTAAAATGATAAATTTTCAGGTATAATGATGAATGTTCAAATGAATAGATGTAGTTTGAGCAAAAAGAATAATTTTTGACCACAAAGATTAATTTTCTACAGGAAAAAAAACAAATTTCCACGAAGTTCATTCTCAAAGAAATAGTTTGATTCCCAAAATAAAAAATGAATGTTCAACTAAATACTTGAATTTTCACCAAAAAAGATGAATTGATTTTTAACAAAGTAGATAGTTACAATTTTAACCAGAGGTGAATTTTGAATCGAAATAATTCAACTTTAACAAGGAAATTCAATTTTCAACAAACAAGTTTAAATTCCAAACAAGTGGTTGATTCTTTCACATAAAAAGCATGAATTTGCAATGAACAATGTAAACAATTTTATATCATAACTCAGGGATATTTTTTCTTCGGAATACTACTTCTACTCCAAAGACTGCTTGAAAAACTTTATTTATTTAAAATTGAGAAGAGGGAATTATAAAATCGCGACGAATTTCGGATTGGAGGAGCGATTTTTTTAAATTCATCTCTTCTAAATCCGAATTATAATTAGTTCAAAAAGTTCACGTTCCATGTAAAAAAACTCCCTGTTCCGAGTTACATTATACTCCTTTACTGAAACTCCCTGCCCTAAAATAAAAACCATAATTATTTCCTGAAATTTCCTGTCTCAAGTCGGATAAAGAAAGAAAAGCAAATAAAACGTGATAAACACATTTTTTTGAAAAAATGGAGATATATATTCTTTCTGTAGGTTTGGATTATCATCAATTCGATTATCAAATTTGAGTCAGCTGAAAAAATCTCACAGGGCAACAAATTTCCAAAACGCTTTCCTTATAATGGAAAAAAGAAGAAATTTTTCCTCTCATGACGTATAGATATATTTAAATATTTTGAGAATCAGATTAAAGGAGCGTTACATTCTTTAAATCAAATAATAAGATATTTTTCTGATTTATAAAAAGGAAGCGATCTTTCTCGTATTTTTTGGGCAGAATTGGTAATAGTTTAGGTTGAGTCAAGTGAATTCCCGGTTTTTAATTGAATTCCCGGTCTTTGCCGGTCAAGTCGCCACCCTGTAAGATCAAAAAATGGTTATTTTCGGATTTTGAAAACCGAGCGATTTCTAATGAAAAAAGGCTTGAGAATAAAACAGTTCTAAACGTTGAGCATTCAATAATAATCAATCTGTCCAAAATGAAATTATTCGTTTTAATTGAAATTTAACTATTGAAAATGCTTGGACAGCACCAAGTCAAATTATCATAACTAAACGATTTCTATTTTAAAACAGTCAAAATTGGAAATTCGGCAACTCTTGCATGTTCAAAACAGGAAAGTGTAAAATCTTACAAACTTATAGTTCCTGTTCGATTTCAATTTGATATTCGAGTTTTCAATTAGGGAATTATAAATGGAATTATCAATCATTATCAACAAGAAATGAAATATTAAACTTAAAAACCCTTAAAATAGAACATTGGAATTGCAGGATTCAGTACTAAAGATTCAGAACTCAGAAATTGGAAACATTTACAATTTAAGAAACTTCTCAACTTTTGAAACTCCAAATTGCATTGAATCGATTTTGGAACTATTTCAATTTTGAACTACAACATTCCAAACGTTTTAATTTGGAATTGTTTTGAATACTTACGTAAAAACTTATTATTCTTAAAGCTTTTCACAGTTCACTACTGTTCTATTCCTAGTAATTTCTTCAGAAACTGTTAAATTGTTAATTATCTAATGAATCAAAATAATAGATTTGGAAATAAATCAGATATCAGAACTAAGAAGTTGAAATTATGTCGGCGAAGGACAATTAAAAGACACACTCCTTCTTTTTACAATAAATAAATCTAAAATGCAATAGAATACCTCTTTGTTGGTCCGTCACAAGAGCAGTCGCCTGGTCCCAATGCTCGTGGCAGCTCGAAAGCAAACCAAAGTGATAGTTCTGAGCGTGATAAGCATTATACACTCCAAGAGGAACGCTGACGTAAGATGCAGCTTGAGGCAAGCCGTTTGCACCTCTGTTGACCAACTCGCCGCTGCTATAACCGGAGCTCTGACTGCCAACTGATCCCACTGAACCAGCTGGTGACGGCGTAGGAGACAACGACGGTGTTCCTTGACCTTCCGGATGCATGGGAGTTGACGGAGTCTGTTAAGAAGAAAGCTCTGGTCAGTTCACGATCTTATAATATCAGGGTTGCCACAATTGACCCACGCAAAATTTCCCTGATATTTCCCTGATTTCAGAAAAATTTCCCTGATTTTTTTCCCATACATTTTCGATACAAAACATAAATTTCACACATTTCTAAGATTTATGTTTACAAACATCTGATCCTAAAAATGAATGGAAATATTATGTATTTCTTAGGATATGCGATATATTTTTATTCATTGTTTACAATTATTCGATTTCAAATCGGATTTTTTGTAAAATAATTTATTTTTAGAATAATTTAAAAAAATTTTTAGCGTCTAAGGCAGGTTCGGTTCATATTGTCTTACTGATGAATCCAATGAATTAGCCCAGGACGAAACGTTTTAACATCAATTATTTATTATAGATGTATATTTACTATTTTTAATATTGATGTTTGTGGAAATTGATTGATGAGAAATAAAAATTATAGACCCAAATGCCAATATAAAAATTCATCTTTTAAAAGCTTCAAAGGGTCTCCAAAAAAATATCTCGACAGCGTAGATTTAATCTAAAAAACTTTTGGCGGCCCTTTTTTTCCCTGATATTGATGAGATTTCCCTGAACTTTCCATGATCAAAAAATTTCCCTGATATTTCCCTGATTTTCAGAAATTGTGGCAACACTGAATATTCAAAATTCAACCTATGGCTAGAAGGGTATCAGATCTTCATGCACTCAACCCTCACCTTTTGATGGTAATCAGCAAGGACTTTTTGACATTCTTTAACTTCGTGCTTACGGAACTGAAAGAGTCTCAGGTATATCAGCGCCTGGCACCACAAGCTGAAAATCGAAAAATATTATTAGTTCAAAACATGAGCATAAACTAATGTTAAGCAGAATTATAATTCATAAATAGCACTACGTACCTTAAGATAGTCAATTTAGTAGGTATGCTGCTTTCGGATGCATTATGCTGGGTTTTGAACTTTGAAGAAATATATCTACACAAAAAGAACATGTTAAAATTTTAATTGGCATAGACGACGATGTGGTTGCTACAGGAATAAGGATTCAAAATTGCACTGACTTTCTCGGGTTTTCTAGGTCTACTAATTAATTCAACAATTTAGAATTTGACGTTAAGTACTGAAATAATTATTAGGACTTTAAAATAGAAGCGAATAAAACAACTCTAGTCATTTTTCCAAAATTCAATGATTTTCATAGGTCTTCCAGGTCTTGTAGCAGCCTTGAATGAGAATGGAAATAGTGGAAATAAAAATATAAAACTCACTTTATGAGATGAAGAGTGTCTTTGTACATTGTGAAAGAAGCCCTTCCGCCACCTTGATCATCAGTCTCCATTGCATGGCCGGTGAGAATAAAGTACATAACAGCTTCAATGTACATCATGCCCTGCGCCGTTAGGTCGCATTCTTCATCAGCACTGTGTTTTAGCCGTTTTGCTTCTACTAGGTAATGTTCCTGGCCCCTAATTTACAAATCATGGAAATATTAGTCCCACTCAATCCAATCTTAGTTGCTTACGGGTCATTTATATTTATAATGCCACTTACTTATCCTCTTGATCCACAATTTTCGGATGATTAAAATAAGAATAATAGCGACGATTTTCTGCAACTGGTGGAGGTCGTAAACTTATGTCAGGCTTTTCTTCCCGTTCGTGATTCGTCGGTTGAACGTCACTCTGCTATTGAGCAAAAATATTTTCAATTAATTATGAATTGATTTTTATTATAAGATAAGAGACGAGAATGAGAACGGTTTATTAAATTATAAACAGCACTTCAAACGTAAACTGACAGAACTAGAGCAACTAGTGTCAAAAGTTAAAAATATGGTCTATGCAAACTCTACGTTAATTGCGCTAATAAAAATTGATTTGATATATCATTTTACAATTGGACATATGACAATTTCGAGGGATTCATTCGTGAAATGCTCGACTTGAAATGTATTGTATGATAAATAATTACGGAAATGAAAATTATCAGCCTGAAAATTTTGTAATTAAGCATTCATAACTACATGATTCTAAATTGGAAAAATACCAATTTCGAATTTCGATCGTAGTTGACTTTTATTGGATTTTCTATTCCCAATAGCTTCATCTACTATGAGTTTGGAACAATGCCAGGTTCAAATCCTGTTATTTCGCTGTTATTCAAGCAAAATTTTGAATTGAAAAAACTGTTTACCTTTCAAATACAAACTTTTCTATAGGGATAAAATATTTCAGATTTAAATTTAAATTTTAAACGTACGACTAAATTCTACAATAATAATGAGTGGATAAAAATAGCACTGAATTTTATGAAGTGAGTGATGGATCAGCTAAATTGGCAGAGCACAGAAAAGTTTCGCTACATCGACTTCTAATATAGAATACAGACAGAATTCAATCATAAATAATTTGTTTAGAAATAAAGAAAATTTTTGACTTTCTTAAATGGACGTAAATTTGATTTTTGAATAAACTCATCTTGAAATCAGTTATTACATATATTAAAACGAACAACTTTGCCGAACATAATTTTAAATGTTTAATTTACCTGACTGGAAGAAGGCCTGGAAGCGACGGCACCAGTCTCCATATGCTTCCGTTTCCTCTTTTTCTTTTCCTTGGTCTCAATCTTGACTTTGACGTCTACCGAACATACAGTACTCAAACTAGAAACCGAACTGCAACTCGGATTGCGTTTCCGCTTGGGCGCGTTGCCGCTGAAAGCACCACTGACACTCGTACCAGCGCAACTCGCTGCGCTCAACATATCGACACTATCACCTTCACTTTTGCACACATTAATAATATTTACAGAACAAGGTTTCATCTCCACTTCGGATTTAATCGAAATTCTGGTTTTGGAGTCCGTGTCCATCACTGAAAGTCCATCGCGTTGAGTCCTTACGTCCAAGGAAGGAGTTTCAACGATCTCCCCCTCTTCAGGAGTCGAAGCTCTCTGCGATTGAAGTACCGAGGAGTTTTGTTCGGAAGACGGCCTTGTATCGGGAAGCTCTGTGCGTTGTCTAAGTTCTTTGCCCCGAGAGGGTTGTGGGATGTGTGAAATTCGACTCAAATCCAGTCGACAGAGAACACTAGGTAAACCGTTGACGTAGCTGACCGGGGGGATAGGAAGCGTCGAAGAAGTCTGCGAGGAGGAAAGTCTTTTATACGGGCTCTCTCCACCCGTTGGAGTGTTGTTTGATGTATATTCTTCCACATATATTCCGCATTTGCCTCCTCCCTTGCCACCTTTTCCGCCCTTGCCACCGCCTTTGCCACCGCCCTTGGCTGACGAGAATAGTTTACGCAGGGTGTCGCTCTTCTTCTTGTCCTGGACATTGCCACCATCTTCTTCTTGCCGCTTTCCAGATGCCGGGCTGTTATCACTGTCCGAATTGTCTGAAGTAGTCCTGGCTAAAGGTGCTCTTGGTCGGGGTGGAACTCGAGCGACCTTAAAAAAAGTTGGAATATTAGTAAGATCAAGTATTCTTCCAAGTAGAACAAGTTGGATCTATGAAATTTTCTTGGACTCATTTTGAGGGATTGAACTAGAAATAGAAAAAAAAAGATTACCAGTCGTCCACCTAATTCAGCTTTGACTTTGTTTTAAAATAACGCACCTGCTAGCTATCGAGGAAACTTATATTATTTTGTGGTACCTTAACGAAAAAGATACTATATTTTACGAAGTGTATATTCGTCCCGATGAACGAGATTAATAGTCAGAAAAAGTCATCCAGATCATCGGGATAAATATTCAAAATATAGTCCAAATTATAGACACTTCTCCCATGTCATGTGTTTGCAAAATCGATGGACGACTAGCGATTGGGATTTTCCTTCATTTGGGAAATGGATGGACATCTCACCTCCTCGTTGTCAGCCTACAAAATATATCATTCGTAAATAATATATTGATAATCTATGATAACAAATGAACCTCTTGTTCGTAGAACCTTACACTAAAATGAGCCCAAGAATCTTTCAAATCTTGAGAATCCTTCCTTCCCTTTTCAATGTAAGGTAGAAAAATAAGTACCTGAATTCTGTTATTTCTCATGGCTTCGTTGCTCGTATATTCAGAATCGCTATCAGAATCCGACCGCAAACCAGAATTATTAGTTACCCGAGACCTGGGCCTCCTGGGTTTTGTTTTTGTAGGACTCTTCTTCTTCTCCTGTTTCTTAGGTGACTCGGAGAGCTTGTTGCGCTTCATGGAAGCACGCCTCCATCGCGCATCTTCATCATCAGATTCGCTGTTCTTATCAGAAGCGTTCCGATCCTCGTTCGAGGAGATACTCGGCCGTGTTCGACGCTTCACAGGCATTTTCACAGTCGATACGGAAGGTATGGTGGGTGGATGATCACTCTCGGAGTCGCTGGAAGCAGCCGGAGACCTAGCATCGCTAGCATCGTCACTAGTACTCAGGATCGGCTTTGAGGTAGGTACCTTCTTCTTTAGACTGTTGGAGCTAGTCCGAGGTCTGCTGCGTTTCGTCGCACTCTTCAAATTTTCATCCGAATTCTGGTGATTGGTTTTAGGACTCTTGACTGATTTCCTAGGCCTTCCACGTTTCCGAACGTCTGGAGGCTTCGGCTTCTCAGGTTCTTCCTGCACCCGAGGCTTGTCCGTATCGGATTGGTGTTCACTGTCACTCAACACGCTCATCATAGTCGAGTTTCGAGTTCTCTTCAATGCTTCGTCCAGCTGCCAATCGCGGGCTCCGCTTCGATTCGTGTCTCGACGAGATCTCGCCTCCGTTGGCGCATTTGGTGAATCGTCTGGTCTTGATGCCTCATCCTGCAAAATAAAAGGATTTGTTTTTATCTGCTTGAATATATATTTTCGAAAATATACAAGGCTACAAATTTTCATTTTTAATAGTTCATTCTCAAAGCTTTGCGATTTGAAACTGTTCTACTTCGTATGGATCAAATTTATGATTTCAGAATTTCATTTATTATCAAAGAAACATCAGGATATTGATAATATTTGAATATTCTCCTGAATCTTCACCACGTTCAATTATGTATAATTTGAAGTAGCCTTCAAGAAAGAAAATTAGAATTCGAATCTTCCAAAAATTAAAACAAAGAGTCACTTCGAAACTTATAAGATTGATTCTGCTCAAACATTCAAAACTACAAAAATGTTTTTGTTTGTAATGTTCCAAAATAAATATTTACAAATACAAACATTAAAAATTGAATGATTTCAGATTTGAAGATCTTGAAATTGTACTATATCTAATCGTGAACACAATATAATTATTGGAAGATATTATTTCTATTTTACGTCCGAGTTGAAGCAGATTTTTTTTCGTTCTTCGAAAAATTATTCTGTCCAATTGTTCTTCGGTTGTTTGAAATTCTAAATTTATCGTAAGCCTCTAATATTGCGTCATTTGAGACTGGAAATTTGAACAAATATTAAATTGAAATTCAATGCCATAAGCAATTCAACATTCGTTTTACATTTCTTAAAATCGAAATTTGCATTTTTTAAGTGTTACTCTAATGTTTTTTTTATTCTAGAAGGAAAGTGTCTGTAGCAACAAAATATTCAGGGTGGCGATTCGGCGGACAATTTCAAATTCCCGGTAATTTCCCGGTATTTCACGGTCAAGTTTTCCAATTTTCCCGGTAAACTCGAAGAAACATATTAACATTTGTCGCAAAACGCTAACAGTTATTTTTAATCAAATCTGAGCATCCTTTAACACAAAAGATCAAACATTGCAAGATAAATCAATTCTAAAAAGGATACTCTAATTTATAACAAAAATTATCATTCTTTACAAAAATTGAAACAATGAAACTTACGATTGAAAAAATTAATCTGTGATAATAAAGAAAAATGGATTTCTAGCAATACAGTTCATTTATCAACCAATGTGATGAATTTAAAAATAACAACATGAATCTTCAACCAGAACAGTTCAATTTCAAAACAAGAAGATAAATTTTCAACTAAAAAGACAAATATTTAACTGGAGCACTTCAATTTCCAACCATGAAGGTGAATATTCAAACAAGAAGATGAATTTCCAAATAGGAAGAATCGTTTTCTAAGAAAAAACATGATGTTTTAACAAAATATTTGCATTCCAGTCAAAAAATGATTATTTTCAGCCAAAAATGGAACAAGAACATTTACAGTTTAAAAAACAAATTTTGAAACAAGCATAAGTGTTTTATACTTGAAAAAAGAATCTTAAACTGAAGGAGTCGAGTTTTCAAACAAATAAATTAACTTTTACTGGAAAGATGAATCGTTCACGAAAATTTTATTACTCAAATTTTAAATAAAAAAAAGGTAGATTTTCAACCAAAATTATGGAATTCGCAGTTGGAATGAGTTGCATTTCCAGTTGAAAAAAAAATTACTTATAACACAAAAAACTAACTTTCAACCAAAAAAAACTCAACATTTTGAACAAATTATTACATTTTCACAAGAAATGATGGAGAATCAAATGAAATTGTAAATGTTCAACTGAAGTAGTTTAATTTTAAACCAGAAAGACAAATTTCGAAAGAGTTGAGGAACATTCAACTAGAATAGTTTAATGTTTGAAAAAAAAATGATTTTCAACCAAAAAATACAATTTTTCAACAGAATGGTTGAAATTCGAACCATAAAAATAGAAATTTTCAAACAAAAATGGAATAGTGACATTTTGGGATTGAAAAATGAATTTTAAACCAAACATTAGGAGTTTTCAACAAGATAAATGTTCCGACAAAAATGAAAAATGTTACACTGTACAACTTGAATTGATATTCTTAAAGGAGAACTCTTGAAGAAGAATATTAACTTTCTAAGAAAAAGATAGTTCTCTAACCAAAAATCGATTTTTCAACAAAATATGTGAAGTTTCAACGAAACAATTGAATGTTCAATTCAAAAAGACAAAGTTCAACCGAAATGTCGAATTTTTAACTAGAAAATATCAATTTTCCATAAAAATGAAACAGTTAAATTTTCAGTCGAAGTAATTGATTTTCAACCAAAACTGATGATTTTTCGGGTGTAATGATGAATCTTTAGATTAATAGATGATTTTCAATCAAAAAGATGAATTTTTAACCATAAAGATTGATTTTCTACAAAAGTACCAAATTTTCCACGAAGTACATAAATTCTCAGAGAAATGTTTTATCTTCAGAATCAAAAATCATTGTTCAACTAAATACTTGAATTTTCACCAAAAAAAGCAAATTTTCCACGAAGTACATAAATTCTCAAAGAAATAGTTTCATCTTCAGAATCAAAAATCAATGTTCAACTAAATACTTAAATTATAACCAAAAAAAAATGAGTTCATTTTTAACAAAGTAGATAGTTACAATTTCAACAGAGGTGAATTTTGAACCGAAATAATGCAATTTTAGCAAGAAAATTTGATATTCAACAAACAAGTGTAAATTTCAAACAAATAGTTGATTTTTTACTCAAAAAGGATTAATTTGCAATAACAATGTAAACAAGCTTTCTATCTAATAATTCAGAAATATTTCTCCTCCGGAATACTACTTTTACTCTAAAGACTGTTTAAAGTACTTTCTTTATTTAGAATTTAGCAGAGGCGAATTTAAGATTGAGACGGATTTTGAATTGGAGGAACGATTTCTTAAAATTCCTCTCTTCTAAATCCGATTTATAATTAGTTTTCAAGTTCCCGTTCCATGTGAAAAATTCTCTGTTCCAATTGAAATTCTACTTCTCCACAGAAACTCCCTGTCCTAAAAAATAAACTATAATTATTTTCTGAAATTCCATTTCATCAATTCAATTATCAAATTTGAGTCAGTTAAAAAAATTTTACAGTGCAACAAATTTTCAAATGTTCTTAGAATGGAAAAGAAGTTCTTGCTCTCATGACGTATTGATATATTTCAATATTTTGAGAATCTGAATAAAGGAACGTTACATTCTTCAAATCAAAGGATAAGATCTCTTTTTGATTCATGAAAAGAAAGCTGTCATTTTTTGTATTTTTTTATTAAAATTTTAATAGTGTAGGTTGATTCAAGTAAATTTCCGGTTTCTAATTAAACTCCCGGTCATTTCCCGGTTTCCCGGTCAAGTCGACACCCTGATATTCTTATCTCATTTTCAAAGATCTAAAACTTTCCATGAGTATGAAATATTTCCAGATCAAATCTATATAGATATTAGTATTGCTGAGAGAGTAAAGGCATCTTATAATAAGATGATAAATAAATCCCCTTTTAGCAGGAAGGTCCTTATCCGAGTATAATCGAGCCAATGGCTCATCAACTCTGGTGACCGAAAGAGAAGTCTCAAACAATCCACGACCTATCTTCTGAAATCGGGTATTCAGAAGAGCGCATAAGACCAAAAAAGCCAGATTACGGAAAAAAAATCTCTCAGTCTCATTCACTCTTCTGGGCTTTTCTGTTCACAACCAGTGGTGTGAAAAAATCATAAACATTCTACAATCGCGAGATTCCTAGCAAATACACGAGTGAATACTTTCTAGAGTCTCAATTATAAAAACTCACATTCTTCGTCTCATCCTTTTATGTTGGCATCTGCTGATATCTCAATTGAGAAAAAAAAGATGAATCTTATTGAAATTTACCTGAGGTGGTTTGGTTTCCGCATTTTGATCGCGGGACTGTGGGGCGGCCTTATTCATAAAGGAACGGAGGCCCCATTTAGGCTGTGACTCCTTCACGGCCGACGGTTCCTCAACGGGTGCTGGAGGGGAAACCGAGGGTGGCGTGGTCGGGCCTTTAAGCGGCGGCTGGGTAACCTCGTCTTCCGAATCGTCGCTGCTATCCGAGCAAGAATCCGATCCGGAATCCGAGCTGGAACTGGCACTTCCGGAACTCGGAGGCGCCTCTCCAGGTGGACTCGGGGGTCTTTGGTGAACCATAGGATTGGGCGATCGTTTATTCATAGGACTCGATATGGATGGTGAGAGCATTCTCTGCGGACTTGGCTGCTTTATAAGTGGAGAGGACGCTGGAGGACTCAGAGGTCTCGTAGGTGATAAAGGACCTAACGGTGACATTGCCAAGGGCGACATCGGGGCCAGGAGAGGCTGTGGTGCTGATGTCATTGCGGGGAGCAACGGCAATGGTCCTGCCAAACTGAAAAATTAAAGAAATTAAATTAATCAACTGATGTTTTTCATTTGGAATGAGTAGGAAGATTGGGTAATTTAGAAAATCCACTATCCGAATCTTAATCACTGATGCAATCCAATCTGAGTAATTGAATTCGCAGTTTACTTATCACAGAATCTTTACAATTACGCAATAAAATAATAAATGTACTCACTCGGCGGAAAGATCTGGTATCGGTCGAGATGACAAAGTCTGTAATTAGAATAAAAATACATTATAATGAGGTATTAAGTTCTAACGTTATGAGCGAATAAGTTCGGGTCTACCCAGACCCTTTTATACTCTGACAAGACGAAACAGAGACCAATATTAATAAATGTATACGAAGTTGATTACTCTTCAAATTTATATCTTTACGCATAATTCATTATAATATTTGTACTCAACCATGTAACTATGAAATCTTGCTCATCAGACTTTAAGTACAATTTATATACTAGTAATGAAATATTGCTGGCTAAATTATGATTTTTTACACAGCAAAGAAAAATATAATAATTGAGAAATAATAAGAAAAATTCAGTAATGATATACAATTCTTTCAAAATTCTTTAGTAATTTCTCGTCTGCAAAAAATGGAGCAGTATCACTTTTTTATTTTGAATTTTCATATAAACTCATCTCACCTCGGATGCTTCATCATCGCTATCTTCAGAGAGACTCAGGTCGTGTTCCAAATCCCTGCAACGGAAAAATCGTTATTAGATAAAACTGCGTGGAAAGAAAATGAGAACAAGAAATGGACAAAGTATATTTTAGCAAGAAATTTGAAGTAAACCTTTAAAGATGGAAATTCAAGCACAATAGCATTCTCGAAAATACCATCAACTACATCGCATATCGATACGTTTCCGATTCTGCTGACTGGATGCATCCGAAGGAATGCAGATCGACATTTCTTTCAAGAAATTTTCCCAATTCAAGAAATTTTCCCAATAGTGTAGGTTAGGGTGGTCCGAAAATCACCAAGGAAACTCTTGTTCCTTTTTGGAGAATAGAAAACCCCTCCTGTTTTTAATTGTGATTCCAAGATTTATTCAACAACTTTAGATTTGTTGTTGCCCAAAATCGACAAATCAGAAGCATCCAAAATTTTTTCTAATTCAATTTGTGCTAAACAAAAAAATCAGAAATGTTCTTACCTGAAATTAGGCATGCATCTAGTAGATTTGATGCCAAACACCTGTAAAAAAGTTTCATCCCTCCAGCTGCCGGGGATACGTTTTGGAATTTTTTTCCGATTCTTGATATTTTTGGGGGTTGAAAATGACAGCCTTCCCCAGCAGATTGGGGGACAAAACTTTTTTCGCAATTGCCTACCATCAAAATCTATAAAGTCCATGTTTAATATTTCACGTACTAAGCTTTGAAGAAATTTCAGTATTTCTAATCGATTTTTGACATTTAGGGGTTAAAATCGACTGCTTTCCCCGGCAGCTGGGGGGATGGAGCTTCCTACAGTCATTTGATATTAAGATCTACTGAATCCGTGCGTTAGATTTTAGGTAAGAATATATTTGATTTCTCGTTTACCATAAACGTTGGAAACTTCAGTTTCATTAGTTTTGAAGCATATACAATATTTACAATTTCTTAATTTCTGAATGTATAATCCGAAGCGTTACAAGTTTAAAAAATTAAAATTTAGGAATAACAAACTGGGAATTCAGCAATTTCAATTTTGAATGGAAAACTAAAATCTTCGACTGAAATTTGTACACTGTCTAATTGAGAGTACTTTAGGGTAATTCTTCTTGGAAAATTCCTTCAATTTCAATTATATCTGTAATTGGAAATTGATCGAAGAAAAGTAAACAATGCTATGATAGCACATTGCAAACTGCATAATTCTCAATCTTAAAATTGTACAAATTGAATAGGTAGAGTGCCGATTTGGCGGACGATTTCAAATTCCCGGCTTTTCCTGGTCAAGTTTTTCAATTTTCCCGGTCAACTGAAAGTGACATTCATTTTTTTCGCAAAACGCAAAGATTTGTTTCAATCATACTAAACATCCATTAACAAAACAAATCAAGAATTGCAAAATAAATGAATTTTGAAAAAAATACTCAAATTTTCCACGAAAAATATCATTTTTTCTAGAAAAGTTGGAGCAGTTAAACTAACAATTGGAAAAAATCAATTTGCAATCTAGAAAATGGATTTACAACAAAGTAGTTCATTTTTAAAACAATTGATGAATTTTCCAATAGAATTATCAACAGTTTAAATTGCAAACCAAGAGGATGAATTTTCAACTAAAATGATAAATATTCAACTAGAGCACTCCAATTTTCAACGATGAAGGTGAATATCTAAACAAGGAGATAATTAGTCAAATAGAGAGATTAATTTTCTACCAAAAAATACAATGTTCTAACAAAATAATTGAATTTTGAACTGAGAAAATAATTGTTTTCAACCGAAAATAGAACAGTAAAATTTTGAGTTTGAAAACCCAGTTTCATACCAAACATAAGAGTTTTTAACTAAAACAAACAATCATCGTCTGAAAGAGTTGAATTTTAGAACAGATGAATTAATTTCTAGGGGAAAAAAGATAAATTATTGTCAACCAAAATTTTAATACTCAAATTTGGAATTTAACCAAAAAATAAGTTTCCAACTACAACTATGGAATTTTCATTTGGAATGAGGTAAATTCTCAGTCGAAAAAAATTACTTAAAACCCAAAAAAATTAGCTTGTATCTAGAAAACTAACTTAAAAAAAAATTGACTTTGAAGCGTAAAGAAGAACTTGCCAACAAGAAAAGTAAAATAATTGATACGGAGAAAAATATAATTTTATACCAAAAATCAATTTTTTAACAAAATATGTGAATTTTCAACGCACTAATTAATCAATCCATAAAGACGAATATTCATCCAAATAGTTGAATTTCGAACTAGAAAAGATCATTTTCCACTAATGGTAAGGATAAAACAGTTCAATTTCTAGTTAGAGAAATCAATTTTCAACCAAGCTGATGGATTCTTAGGTAAAATGATGAATCTTTAAGTGGAATAAATGTATTTTATGCGAAAAAGGTGAATTTCCAACCATAAAGATAAATTTTCTACAAAAGAGGCGACTTTTCAACAAAGGAAATAAATTTTGAAAGAAATAGTTTAATTAATAGTTTAATAAAGTAATAGTCAACAAAGTAGTCACATTTTCAATCAGAGGTGGATTTTATAATAAAATAATAAACCTTCAACAAAAAAGATTAATTTACAACAAAATAATTTAATTTTTAATGAAACAGTTGATTTTCTATCTAAAACAGGATGAATTCGTAATGAACAATGTGAACAAGTTTTCTATTATAATTTAGAAATATTTCTCATTCAAAATACTGCCTACTCATCCTACTCTAAAAACTGTTTCGAGGTACTTTCTTCATTTAAAATTATGAAGAGGGGACTTTCAAATTTTGCCGAGTTTCAAATTGGAAGAGCAATTTTCTGAATTTCCTCTTTTCTCAATTCGAATGCTTGAAGTATTCGACCTCCCTGTCTTAACTCAGATGAATGAGGAGAAAGGAAATAAAAAAAGAAAAAAGAATACTTTTTTTTTTGGAGAAATTGAGAAAATGATTCGTCCTGTATGTTCGGGCTATCATCAATTCCATTATACAAACTTCGGTCAGCTAAATGAATCTCAGAAAGCAATAAATTTGGAAAAGGTTTTTTTTATAATCGAAAAAAATTTCAATTCTTGCTCTCATAAAGTATATAGATATATTTAAGAGTTTCCAGAATCAGACTAAGGGAACGTCACATTCTCCAAATCAAATGATTAATAGATATCTTTTCAATTTAGAGAAAGAAAGCGCTCATTTCTCGTATTTTTACGGTAAAATTTTTATTTGTCTAGGTTGAGTCATAAAATTCCCGGTCATTTTCCAGTTTTTTCCCGGTCAATGAAATTCCCGGTCATTTCCCGGTCAAATCGCCACCCTGATAGGTCTCCTTATATGAAACGCTACTCAAAACTTGGAATGAGCACTGCAAAGTATTGAAAGTACAATCAAGCAATCGATAAAACCTGTTTCGATACTGCTGCCCTGTGCCTAAAGGAATGTAAATTCTTAATATGTAACCTATAAGTACCGCCCCCTGCTGCTCGATTCAGTAAACAGTAAACTATCATTTAAAAAAAATACCACGCTCAATTTATAAATACGAAATTACACACAATCTCGTGAATTCGCTAAGCTCGAAAGAACTGATCGATATAGTTGAGAGCGCGACGTGAGGAGAAGATGAACACTCTAAATTCCTTGAAATGAACTTTCATTCCAAGCAACGACTGAACTGTCAGTTTCATTCTAAGAGAATGAACTTTCATTCCCTAAGAATGA
>WSXT02204077.1:0-18409 GCA_011762715.2 Neuroterus valhalla | reverse complement strand
CAACCTGAGGACGCGTTCGGTGGCTTTGTCATAGGCCCATCAGTTCGATGCCAAAGGAATCGAACCGAAACCGAACATATATATATATATATATATGTGTGTGTGTGTGTGTGTGTGTGTGTGTGAGGTATTCAGCATCGCAATTATTGTGACTTTCTTTTTCATCTTCATGGGCATAATTATAAGTTTTGTACACATATCTTATTAGGCATTTTTGGTAACGTAGCCAACGCATAAGGAGAAGTTTGGTAACCAATAATATCAATGTATATAATATAATAGGCTTGATAATTCATCGCTGATACGTACGGATTATTTTATTATTATTCATAAAATTAAGAAAGATATACACGCAACAAGTTGCTGTTAAATGTTATACGCCAGATAAGAGCTTCATGTATATCTATCTCAGCTCCTCCTTGTAAGTTCTGTCAAAAACAAAATGTTGATTGGTTTAATAGACTGGACTTGTCTTTATGCTACGAATGTAGTTTAGGAGCCTAGATAGGTATAGATGGGTCGGTTTAAAAGACTGCGTTTGTTCTCATGTTATAAATATAGTCTAGGAGCTCAGATCTTCTTCAACACATTTAACAGCGTAGACCACATACTGAAAAATATTCACCAAACAATATTGCCTTCTTATATTTTATTAAAAAGTAGATGAACGTTGTTCCAAACCGGTTTCTTGAAGACACCTAATTACTTTTCATATATAGTGATATCATAGTAATTTGATGTTCGGAAGAAAAAATAAAAACCATACCTAGATTTGATCAAGAAATTAGACATATATATTTTTCTATTTGTCATATCGATGAAGTTATATTTTTGAAACCAGGTTGAAGACTTACATTCATTTTAACGGAAAGAGCAATGATGAGGAGCTTCGAGGAAGCTTTATTCTAGAGTCATCGTGACTAACAATACGTCGATTTCCCTGTGAGTGTACCAGCATTTCCGAGAAGTAAATTAAACCAATTCTAGTTCTCTATCGCTGGACTCTATGGCTCTTCTAGGTTTTCAGGTTTCCACGTCGACGTCGATAAAGTCGTCAACGACAGTAGAGAATGTCATTAGGTTCTGCTCGTTCGACGTTTTCTTCAGAAATATTGAAATTAAGCACCACACACTAAAAATGACTTGATAGAAACAATGTATCACGTAGGAAATGATCCTAGAAGATTCTAATGAGAAAATTAATCAATATGAATTCAACAAGTCTTGATCACAAATATTTTCTAAAATATAAGGGTGGAATATTTAAAAGTATATTTTCTAAAAAGTGGCTCTTAAACAGAATTTACGCCCTTGCAAAACTAGGTTTTTATTAAAGTAGTGGAACTGAGTAGAAAGAAATTGAGAATGCTGATTGTGATAAGGTATAAGGTTCAGACAAAGTAAAAGGTTGTATGAGTGTGTGAGAATGGTATTGTGATTGTTATTATTGCATTCTGAATGTGAAAGGTCAGTAAAGTTTATTTATAATTATAGATAATGTAATGGGAATAAGTAAGGGAAGGATCGAGGAATTTCAGGGTAGATTTGCACGAGGAGGATCATGTGTGTCACATATATTTAATTTGAGACGAATCATAGAATAAAGTTCGAGAGTAAACGAAAAAGTTCTTTGTGGGTTTGTTCATCTGAGGAAAGTTTAAGACGAGGTTGATATAGTTGAACTTTGGAAAGTTCCAAACGAGTATGGATGTGATAGTTGGTTTCTCAAAGCAGTAAAAACAATTCATATTGGTAGTGAAGTGAGAGTGAGAGCAAATGAACAACTCAGCAGTTAGTTTGATATTAAGCAGGGCGTCGGAGGATAATGCATCTTATCCTGCTTGACGTTCAGTTTATATACAGACGAATGTCTGAGATTGGATGTGTTTCACAAAGAATTTGTTGATCTCGAGACAGTAGAAGTGCGTATCCTGGCACATGTAGATAATAAGATTTCAGAGGATAATGAGCGAACTGGATAGCAGTATGAAGAGTATGAGCTTAGAACTTGAAATAGATCAAACAAAATAATAAGTTGTAAAGAGGATTGAGGAAACATTATGCAACGGCACTTTAAAGGAAGAGAAAATAGACAAAGTTTATCATCAAGCGTATATTAGGAATCCATTAACAAATGAAGGAAGGATAGCTGCAGAAATTCCTAGATATATCAATGAGCGTAAAGAAATAAACAGCAGTGTATGAGCTACTGATCGAATAGTATGTGCTTACGCCCGCTGTTCTGTATAGTGCGGAGATCTAGACGTATAAAAAACAGGATAGAAGTAAAGTGATCGCGATTTTCATTAAGTTCCTGCAGAATGTGTGCAGTAGAACGCTAATCGACAAAGTTAGTGATATGTTGATTCCCGAGGAATATGGTTACGAGGAATAATTGTTCAAGGGAAGTAGGAGTCATAAGCTGAGATTGTTTTTTTTTGTCTTGAGAGAATAAATGAAGAAAGGATAAGAAGAAAATGTATTTAGGTAAGGTAACTGGCACCTTACCTAGAAGTGGACCAAAGAAGGAATTGTTGAAATGTGTGAATAAGACCTTAAAGCAAAGAGTAATGAAGAATCACAAAATCAAAAGAGATTGTATGAAATACTGTATAGATATGAAGGAAGCAAGTGATGTGTGCAAGAATAGAGATGTGCAGAAGACATTCGTTTATAAGAAGAGTTGCATCTGGAAGAAGAAATCTTGAATACTGATTGATCCGTATACACAGATTATTATGTAAGTTGATTATAATAATAACCTTGTACAGCTTTTCACAGAGATTGACGATTGAGACATTATTTATTAGTGACCCGTGTTGGAACAAAGTTTAAGGAAGAGTGTTTCATTTGAATAAACAAAAGGTGATGACTTGCAGATTGAGTGTTCGATTGATTGTAGAACAACAAGGTTAGAACTGGACGAGTTGTGCTTTCTCCGAAAGAGAATCGGCTTAATATAATAATAATAATAATAATATTCGAGTTTTGGAGAACGAAAATTACATCTTATGTTGGGATGTTACTATCCAGACGGATCATTATATCCGAGCCAATCGACCAGACATCGTGATTCATGAAAAAGGTAGCGGAAAAGTTTCTATCATCGATATTGCTTGTCCATTGAACCGATTTTTGCAGGCATCCTATACGACCAAGATCCATAAGTATAGTGAGCTGAGGCATTAAGTGAAGACGATATGGAGCAATGTGAGACATGCATCCATCCATCCTATCGTGATATCGGCTACAGGCAATGTACATGCAAGATGCACTGAACATCTCGAATATCTAGGAGTCAGTAAGGCACTGGCAGCGGCTCAGAAAGCGGTTTTATTGAACACCTGTCGCATTGTTAGAAATTCCCTCGACCATCAGGAAGCTTGCGACTAAAACCTTGTGCAGTAACAGTTGGTGGCTCTAAAAAAGCATCCAGAGGTGACCAAAGTTGCCTTCAACAAATTCTGCTACTGTGCAGTGACAACATCATTATGAGACGAAATTCATATTACACCAGTTACTTGATATTGTGCCTGCGAAAATATCTGCGCAACAAATTTCCATCTTTGTTTTTAAATTTTTTGATTGTTAACATTTTGACTTCATCAGGCACTTGACTTAGTCCGTGGCTGATGATAAAACACCGGGCAAAAGACCCGAGATTAATTTTCGATGAAATAATAATAATAATACAAACAATAAAAATCATTCATATATTCAAACATACATACATACATACATAGTTACATACATAGGTGCATACATACGTACATACATACATACATACATACATACATACATACATACATACATACATAGGTCATGAAAATAGATTTCTCCAAACGTATTAATGGTTAAGCATGGACTTGAACCCTTTTTAACAATCAGACGCCACAATCATGCCATTCCACATCTATGTATACATAGATGATGAGTTAAGAACTTTCACAAACTATCAAGAGCTCTACACTCGTATAGTAAAGTCTGGCGTAAAAGCGAGAAATTACATTCCTCTTTTCCCAAGTCTCGTGGTGGGCCAAATTTACCTCTGCAATTAGTCATTGAACTGATGCAGTACAACAACATTCCAATTTTTCCAAGTCCCGTAGAGGGGCGGAAAATCACTCTTGTGCCTGGTAATGGAAATAATGTAGGTCAAACAAATTCTTCATTTCCCAAGTCTTATGGGTAACGGGAAGGTACTTACAAATAATGTGGGTCACATACCTTCCCCTTGTCAAAAGTCCCGTGGGGGGGGGGGAGTAACCTCATTGACTGATCATACGAATAATGTGTGTCCCGTCATTACCTCACCCTCAAGTCATTCACGGAGAATACTCACGTTTTTAGCAGGGACTGGGTATCGAAGTTTGATCTTTATCATTAAATATCTCGAGAACTTTCAATCGTACGAGAAATTTTATATTACATAAAATGTGTTTTCAGATCAGGTATAGAAGTTTTCTTGGTATTATAATTTTTTAATCATATTATCATTTTTCAAAATAAATGCAAAACCCCAAGATTGTTATGGTTTTCATGGTAAAAAACAGTTTTTGCCAATTTTCCTCATGACTTTCGAAATCAGCACGTCGAAATGCATGAGTATACATAGTTTCCAAAAATTCGAAGGTAAGTGCTACTGGTCGGCCTTTCATCTCATACCGCTACACATTGTGAAGTATTTCTGAGATTTTCAATATTTATCGTCTTCTTTCTCGTATATTATCAGATCCAGGGTATAATCGTAGTCCGAATAAAATACGGGTCTTCGAGAAATTTACAACTTTCATCTTTTACTTTCTTGTGAGCTGACCGCTTTCCGAAAATTTACCCTCATTTGTTTGCAAAATTTCTTACGCCGCAAAATTCTGCTGGCACTTTTAAATAACAGATTTTGATTTTGCAGAAACTATACATATGACAATTAGAGTTTCATTGAAAACACTACGCAAAATAAAATAATTTTTCCAAATCCATAATAAATTTATTCTCATTCTAAAAATCGCTATCAACTCCTTCTCATATTGATTCTAAATGGAAAATTATATTTCAAAGATATTCATAATTTTGATAGTATACATTAATATGAAACTCAGTGCAATTTGTTATTCCAAAGTTCCTTGTGTGTTGATACAGCGAGGAAATACGTAGATATCCAAAGCTAACATTTTCTCAATTTCCGGAGACTTGGTTTTCATGCTTTTCTTCCCAATATTCAACCCTTCTCTCAATATATCGAACATGTGTCACACGATAGGTGACTCAATCGATATAAGTTCAATTTTTTAATCCAGTTTACTTAAGGTGCGTACGAGATACCGTTCTCTGGATACAACTTTACCGACAGCAAGGTCCCTCAAACCACAGCAATTATGAATCTCGATTCTTTTTTTATAAGGCTTGGCGCAAAATTATAAAATGTAATAAGCTCTTCTGATTATTCTCAGATGAGTTTTAAAGTACTTTCAATTAGACGTTTATGGTATATTCAGTGAAAAAAGGAATGTGATGTGAAACAATAAACATCAAATTTCTCAAAAAACTTGAAAGGGTGCAGTTTCGATCTGAATCAATTTTTCCTATTTTGACGTTTATTTGAATTGATTCCAGAAGAGAATTATGAGACTAATTATACATAAACATATTTTGATTCCAACTGTTTCTTTCTACAAAAGGTAGTATTTTATTAGAGGAATTGTGCTGTAAACTTAAATCTTGAACATTTACTTAGTACAAAAATGATCGTAGAGAAAACAGTTGTGACGACTACGGAATAGAAAATTAACTGTCAGAAATACAACGTTTCCAAAAATAATCGAAATACTTATAGCAAGAAATTTTCGTATTCCGAAAAAAAAAATTATTCCACTAAGTAAGTATTGAAATCTAGGTCCATTTAAATCTAAAACATATTGAATTTGGAAAATGGCTAAAGGTCTGACATCAGGGCAAGAGCAACCAAGAAAATAATTGACAAATGTAAGGATGATTGCTCAAATAAATTTCATTGATAATACGATGGAACTCTAGTCTCAAAACAAAAGACGTGCAAAAAAAAAAAAAAAACCATTTAATTTCTCAGTAACGTAACAGAATCTCAACAAATAGAAAGTCATTACCACAGCTATCACTATTTTTAATATAAAGACTTTCCATTTCTTGATGAATATCCTGGAATATGACTTTTCCAATGCATAAAACACCAAAGAATTAAACCATAACAATTCTAGATCTACAGATTAGCTGCTCTCCTGCAAATTGTTTGGTTTCGGGCGTTTCTATCAACACCCATGGAATAACTTCCGCAAGAGCTGAAACGTAAACACGCATTGTACCTGCCGAGAATGGGGCGTGGAAAGTGCCTTTCTTCAAATTCTTCGGACTGTCTTGTTCACAAGCAACAATCTTGAAAGGACATTTCTCGAGGGGAAAAATTAGGAGGAAGCAGTGTATTTCTATCTCATAAAAAACCGAAGCCGCTCTTGCCCTTACACGTGTGGCAAGGTCGACGAAACATAGCTTATGAGAAATAATTAAATTATCAAGTGATTGTTTTCCTAATATAATTTTTACGAATAAATATATATTTACAATCATGTTGAATTCCAAATAAAAAGATAAATAAATTGTACGTCTCTTAAACTTTTCATACCCCACAAGCATAAGTGCGTAAATTTTTGGGATCAAAACGTTCCACGCGACACCATCGGTCTCCGCATGAACAACCCATACTAAAAAAACTGAAATACTAAAATTACAGGTAAAGAAATTCTTAGAAAAATCGAGAAAGATCATTCCTTCTCACATGAGTCAACGTTTGCTTTCCTATGGCATATATTATGGCATATACTATCGAATTGTCCTATCTACGCAGGAACGACATAGATATGTCATAGTCGCATTTTATAGAATCCGTCATTGTCAAGAATCCAGTGGAATCCGTCGTCTAGTAGAATGCTAGTGCTAATAGTTATTATAATAAATGGACTTGGGTAAAGGGGAAGGTTGTGACCTACATTATTTCTATGAGCAGTCACACCTTCCCCTTTTCCCAAGTCCGCTCAAACTCATCGGTCATCGCGATTAACCTTCTCCATTAGTACGCCGAATCCTATAAAATGACGGATTTTGTAAAATGACTACGACATATATACACACATAATGCGGCCCTAAGAGTGCTTTACTACCATCCTTGTCACTCTTATGGCGTTGGTCGCAACCCTACCCTGGCAAACGGTTTAGGAGAGATAGAGTCAGTTCTTGAGGACGAGGAGTGCCGAAGCTACTGGAACTACAATTACTCGACAATAGTTCCGATACAACAAACAAAACGCGACATCATGTCCCTTAATAAAAAAAAATAAATAAATAAATAAAAAAGGAACAGATATTGAGATAAATACGAAGGAAAAAGATTTGAGAAATCAACTTTACAAGTAGTAATTAAATTCTTCAACTGCATCACAACTGAAGTTTGACGCGAGCGCAGCGAGTGCGGCAGTCTCACGAGTGGAATTGCCGTCTCCCACATGGTGCACATACTATTTTGTCCAATTATTCGCGAGGGAAATACGGCTGTAGAGATCGTCGAGAGTTTTGGGGGAGATAGCGGGTCAAGTAACACAGGCAGTTTTTATGAGTAAATCTTAATATCACAGCATCAATTTTTCTATATAAATTTTAATATGTATCTGTAATAATAATATTTTACTATATAACAAATCTATCCAGGATCCAGAAAAATATGGGGAGGGAAGGTTCAAAATAAGTGAAAAAGTACACCTTATGCACATCTTAACCGCGCTGAACTGGGATGCAGAGTGTCAAAAATTTTGGGTGGGGTGGGAGAAGGGGAGGGTGGCCTGGACCCCCCTGGATCCACGCCTGAGAGTAGTTACCATCGTTAACATCTGATGTCACCACTGTAGGGATTTACTGCATTGACTGCCCTCACCTTTTCAACCACGCTAATCACGTTTCTCTCACTTACTTCGACCACCAGTGGGAGAAATACTCACTTCGACCACTGTGACGTCATCAATCGAGGAATCGACAACTTCGTCCACTCGAGACGAGTCTCCGAAGTCGCATTTCTCTCACAGGTGTTGGACAAAATATTTTATCTCTGAGTTGCTTTAATGCTCTCATGAGAATGTATAATTTTTTGCCAAATAAATCATATTGATCTGAAGTTTAGAGAAATAACTTTTTTGTCTGACCTCTCGTTGACACGCACTTAAAGTTGGCGTAGAGTGGAAAATTTCAGTTCAGTGATAAAAGCATATGTGCACCTTGTGTAGGAATTAATACCGAAGATTATTTGGACCCCTTATAGTTTTTCTGGTTTTGGATTGTGCGTTGATCGGAGAAAATAGAAAGGACCGGAATATTTCTGTAAATCTCTGTTATCCAGGCTTTAGCTGGAACTTCTAACCATACACTAAAAAGAGTAGATTTTTATTGCTCCAGTTTATTATTTTCAGGTCGTTTCCTTGCACAAGCAAAATAAAAATATTTTTTTACAAGTAAATTAATAAATTCTACTGGTTGAATATATATCGACAAATGAATTCTGACAGAATGAGTAACATCATCTTTCAGATTTGAGTAAGATATGACTAATTAATAAGGGTACAACCATGTTTGAAATCAAGAAAAGAAATGTCCACATTGATAAATAAATTCGTTGAACAAAAAGACAGATTTCCAACAAAAAATTCAAATTGTTAAACAAGGAAAATAAATTATCAGTTAAAAAAGAAACAAAATTTCCAACTAAATTCCGGAATTCAAGCGAAAAAAAAAACAAATTTCTGAATAAAGGTAATTTACAATTTTCCATTTTCCGATTCAGGGATATGAATTTCTAACGAAAAATATTTTTCCCAACAAAATATATACTTTTCAACAAAAAATATCCTTTTCAACAAAATAGATGAATTTCTCATAAGATAGTGGGATTCTCAACAAAAGTATTGAATTTTCCATTTGCAGAAACTTATATTTCTACCAAAAATAGTTGAGTTTTCAACAAAAAATATAAATTGTAGATACATAGTTTATTTACGACGACTTAAGAAAAAAATTTCAAATAATTTTTCCGCAAAATCGGGAAGTTTTCAACCAAAAAATACAAATTTTCAACTCAAAATTAATAAGAAGACTGACTAAGTCTCGAACAGTTTCTGTCCCCAATTTTCCTCTGTTCTTCTCTTACATCATAGCCTACCTACATCATATCTAAAAAAATATAGGCGCCTAGCCTCCAAGGGTCCTGATTAGAAATCATTTGTCCAGTGGTTCTAGTAATTTTCTGACCACTGCCCTCATTCAAATGATGAACTAAATAGGGAAATTTCTTCATTCGAATTTCTAAGTGGGCTGACATAGAATTCAACACCCACTTTATAGTGCGTAGTAATTTTATAACAATTGTATGTTTATAAAAATCTATACAAGTGCACTCGGCTCAGTTTGTGATTCTGTTCGCATTTTCATTGTTCGCGGCTAATGTATTCCGTTCGCCCCATGAAGTTGATTGAAAGAAATGGTTTTGTTGGTATTTATTCCTGTTATTTCAAAATGGTTTGATTTATTATTTGAAATTTGGCAATTCATAAGTGTCAAATGAAATAATATGTGAAAAAAATAATATGTGAAATAATACAGAAAACGTTACGAAAAGAATCAATTTTTTCATAAAACTGGAGTAAAGGAACAGAATAATCTCTGCGAACAAACTTCATGGTGCCCACAAGAAACTGTGAACTCATCAAGATTATTATAAATATTGAAAATGATTACAAAGAATTGCATATGCTATCAATCATTTTTTATTTCTGTCTAATTTTAAGATTTTAATATCATTGTTGACCTGGTTGGTTCTTCGATATATGATGGTATTATTGTTTTCGGTTGGTCAAGTCCATTTATTTACTGTTTACAGAAAACGTTATAAACCTTTACTCTTGTTTCATGAAAAAATGGATTCTTCTTCATTTTCAAGAAGTTTGGATTAACATTGTAAGTTTCTGTCTTCCGAATGAAACGATTTTTGATTAAAGAGTTCGAACTGTAATATTTGATTAAAAATTTTGAAATGCGGGAAAAAGTACACTTTTCAATCGAAAAAATTGCAAGTTCTGTAATTTGGAATTGGAAAGCTTCCAAAATAAACAGTTTGAAATGCTAATAGATTTGAAATCTTCAGAATTGTTTAGTTTAAGAATGAATATTTTAGAATTTCAAGCTTCAATCAATTCCTCGATTTGAGTATAATTTGAAAAACCTTTTTATATTGACTCGAGAATTGTATAACTTTAGAATATTTCGAATACAACACGTTATAAATTCTTTAATTTCAGATTCAATTTGAACATGGTATATACTTAGATTCTCTAATTTTTCTTCTTCAGTTGATCAGTTCTATTTATTTTTATGACTCAAAATAATAGGCATAAGAAAAACCCCTTCATTTTTTCTATTCTTGATGTTTTTTTGATAAAGAATAATCAAATTGTTGAGATAAATTACCATTACAGTTACAGCTTTCGCATTTCTCACATAATTCGCATTTTTGTTCTTCTGACCTTTCATATGAAAGAGTCAAATTGATTTTATATATTATTGAATTGGCATGATTTTGATTGAGTCAGTTGATAATAATTTTATTTGATTGTTTAAAAAATAGTTGAACCAATGCTTGGTTAAATAACTAATTTCAATCCTAAATTATCAATATTTTACAGTTTGTAATTTGAATTAGCACAATATTGTAGGATTTGGAGATTTAAAAAAGAGCCTGAAAAATATTTCTGCTGATGGTAATTTATGTTGAAGTCGAAAGATGTGCAATTTTCTTGATAGAAAAACATGTTTCAAGTTAAACATCCGAAATGGTGGAGTTTCAAATATAAATTTACGAAAATTACTAACATAGTTAATGAAATTTTTCGAGTAGCTTCACCATTTTCGAAGCCTTTTCTCAAATAAATCCGTGAAATGATGAAAAATTGTTGCTACCTTGAATAAAGCCCTGTAAAAACTAATCAATTTGAATTGAAAAATTCAAACTATAATAATTTTTTAGATTAAACATTTCTAACTTAACGCTCCTCAAAATATACTTCATTTTTTGTTGAACTGCTTAAAGAGTACAATTTAGAATTGTGATTTTAGTAATCTTGCTTCATGTTTGTAAATTAGGAGATATATATTAGAATATATATTATTACACAGATGCAGAGTGAGTCATGTTTTTTTCTTCATTGTCAAACATTGGTATACATGGGTTCTCTTTTAATTCAAGCTTGTCAGCAAGAAAATTTTTTTCTTCAGGTACAACTGTATATAGAGCTGAAACGGACCACACTCTAGTAATGTGTACATTTGTGTACATTGTACTCGGTAGTATAGTGATACGGACAGACTAACGCCTTACAAGAGGTTGCTATAATGAGCACTACACATCCACATGTAGGCCAAGCACTGACGTATACCTACATAATACCCACTGCATAAACTTCAGAGGACGGTGAAATTTGCTCTCCTTAAAGTACGAACACTCTTAAGGCTTATCTAGGAAGAAATGTCATGAAGATACAAAAAAATATAGTACATAATAATACATAAGTTGAAGGCAGGGGCACACATCAGCGAGGCAAAATCCCAAATTCTTGGACAAATATCAGAAAATACGTTTTTTATTCCATATTTTACACTGAGGGGTTTTCGGGGTCGCTGATTACGGTTATACAAAATTCGTATCTCACACTGAAATAAGTGTTGAGGGGGTTTTTGAGATCTCTTATCCCAAAAATAAACCTGAGAAATCAGAATCCAGAAAAGCGGACTCAATATGGCGTATTAGTTCATGAAAAAAATCGAATGCTCAGCTCGAATGAGTAATGAGAGAGTTTAAGGGGTCACTGATTAAGAAAATAAAAGTGTAAAGTTACGATTCAAAATGGCGGACCTCAAATAATGTAATGGTTTATTGAAAAATTTGTATTTCAAATAAATTGGAGAGAATCCAGTATAATCTGAGAGGAATCGATGTTGTTTCAACAACATCGAAAGTCGAGTCCACTCTACTGTTTTAATACTATTTTCTGAAAATCACAACAAAAAAAAAAACAAAGAAAAAACAAATGATTGCTCAAGAATGCATACACACACTCACGTACTCATACATGTTATTTTATATTTATCATATACATCAAACAAATCGTAAGAGAGACACCCTGTATGTGACATGAAACGCGAGAAAAAACAGATTCTCAGAAACTCTACTCAGTGGAAAGGAGTGGGATCTCTTGCGACACCATTGAATTGCTTGTATTTTTGTGCACATAAAATAGTTTGAAACTCCTTGGGATCTCGCGGGATCACTTTTTTTCCCTTGCTCATATGCATCCATTACATGAAAGAACAGGAATTTGGAGCAGTCACATTCACATACATTTAACATTTACTTACACTATAAAATTATTATTCAATCAAATTATCTCATATTTTGGAATTAAGTAGACTGATGCTATCTATGCAGGATTTTGTAGCAGTTTATCTCGAATGGGAACATTCAATTTTCGATTTTTGTCCAAGAATTTGATCTTTCGCTCCACTGTAGGGCGGCGTATTTGAAAAAGCTTTAAGACTGGAAAAATAAAGTTACACTCATGTCGCGTTAAAGGACCGTTATCGGGGGTTGTTGGTCCTCCAACGAGAAGCAATTGAAATCCAGTTCGAACCAGATTTGAAGCGACGACTGACCAGGTGAAGGTAAACACTCAGGACCGTATGTATAGTCTCTGAACCGATGTATGAATACGTGCGTCGCAGCTCTCGAAGTAAACAACTTCTATGCTACGCATTACGGCACTGTCTTTTCGACCTTGAGGCGCCATCGTGCAAGGCTCGGGGGGAGAGACAGAATCACTCAAGCATGAACAGCCGAGAAACTGGCACTCTACGAGTGGCCCCCAAATTCGAGATGAGTGTCATTCATAAATATTGAGACAAGTATACAAATGATGGATTGAGGAATTCGGGATTTTTCTTTATGATACATATTATTATTTGTCTTGTCGAAAATTTATATCGGGTTATTTCACCCGGTGTTTTATCACGAGCCACGGATGTTTAAAATTAAGAAAATTCAAAATGAAGTTCAAAATTTTTTGCATAGATCTCTTAGAAGGCACAATATTGAGTTATTGGTGTGATCCAAAGATCGTCTTGTAACGATGTTGTCATTACACAGCAGAAGAATATGTGTAAGGCCAAGGCCGTAGCCAGAAAAAAATTTCGAAGTAGGTTATCACATTTTTTCTCACAGAATTCACTGAGACACTGATATTCCATATATGTCTTTGGTATGACCATTGACCTTGTCAATAATTTCGGGGTAGGTTCAAACCTCTTTTGCTCCCATGTAGCTACGGCCTTGTTTAGGGCAACTTGGTCACCTCTGGATGCTTTTAAAAGCTACCAACTGATACTTTGTATAGTTTAATTCGTAAAATTCCTGATGGTCAAGGATATTTCTAACAATGCGACAGGTGTTCAATCAAACCGCTCTTTAAGCCGCTGTCAGTACCTTACTGATTCCTGGATGTTCGAAATGTTCGGTGCATCTCGCGTTTTGGTGCTAGCCTTGTTGTACTACTAGGGAACAAGGAATGGATATGGAAAGATTTAGTAAAATCCTGATTTCATTTTTAATCTTGATTTATTTGTTCTGAGACCTTTGCTTGAGACGAAGTATTTAAAGTAAATAGAGACTTTATTTCAGTCGTCAAGCAGAATGAATATACACGAGGTTGTTCAGGCAACATTCTATCAAACCGGCCGCATGGCCCACGATACACAATTTTTTCGGAAACAATTTTTCTAATCATTTTGCTATGAAAATTGAGACCAAGAATGTATATAATATTCAAATAACTAAATGCAATAAATATAAATGCCCACAGCAGAAGCTGAGATGTGATTCTCTGATCGACGTGATCTCGAACTTTATGCATAGACGGGTGCGGTTAATACTCGGGTAGGTGACCGTTCAGGATTCCTAATTAGTCGTGTTTCCCTTAAGTTTAGCAACTGTCGAGCAGAAGATTTGACAACACGTAAATTTGTCGGCATTCGATACTATCGAATGTCTACATCCAAAACTCGTCAGTCGGTAATCGGCTGAGCTCGAGATTTTTGGTTTTCTACAGTTTTCTTCTCCGCTGACAGAAAGTTCAGGTAAATGCAAGCGTCCCGATTCTAAATTCGGCTGCAGACAAAAGGTGTTGGAGGAATAAAAAAATCATGGGATTAAGTACGTCAGGAATTTTCCGGAGGCTTATAATGAAAGTTGAGGTAACTAGAGATTTTGGGAAGGAATTCGACTTGAGGGATTCGGTATCTGACGATCTCTTGTGGGAAGGGGAAAATAGATTAGTTAAAACTCAAAAATGGTAACAGAATGAAAATCAAGTCCAATCCACAGGTTATATAAATGGTCAACAGAATAATAATAAAAATCAGTTGATATTTCACATTTGGTTGAGAATTTGAAACAAAATTTTCAATATTTCTCTCATAGGCAGGCAAAATACATGAAGCAGTTCGAGAATCCTGAAATTTCATCTTGCATCAAACTACAGGATTTACTATTTGAGGTGCCTTATTCATTTTATCTCGCGGATCTCTTAAATTCATCAATTTTTGGATATCGTACTACTTTCTTCTCTTTCATCGTGAATTACGGAATAAAACTATTGGAATCTTGAGCACAGCTTTCTTCTTCTTTCAAAAACCATAATTCCAAATGTTTATTCCAGAAAAGGAATATAAAGTGCAAAAATTTTATACAAATTACACGGAAAAAAAAAGGGAACGATAATTTGAAAAATCCGTGTAGTGGATTTTCACATGGCACGAGAATCCTTGAAACAAGGCTTCTATCGTTTCGACAGTAAAGTGCACCTCTGTTGCTTGTTTGGGCATCTCTCATGTCAGAACTGACAGATAACATTGTGCAGCTCCTCTGCTAGTATTGTCCAAAGTAACGACTACCGCATCGTCTAATGATGCCCTTAGATCGTCGATTATTGTTGAGTGCTCCCTTTATTTCGACTTGAATGCTCGTATTTTCAACTATCGAGCGGAACTTTTCAAACTCCTTATTATCTGCAAACTTCCAAGAGTAATTCTTCAAGGAGCTTAAATTTTATATAGGAGCTTCACGAGACAAAACACACAAACTTGGTCACTATGCTAGTGATTTCAGATCTCATTATATGAAATACTTTAGGCCTTTGCCCCTGAACGCACTACGCAAGCACGATCATTTGTTCCTGTCGAATAAACATTGGTTTACAAAAATTAAGATTCATGCTTTTCGTTAGGTGAAGTAGCACAAATTGAAATATGAATTGTGGTTCTATCACAGAAAACAAAAGGGTAACAATTAGTTCAGCTAAATATCTTGAGTTACTCTCAGCATGCGAATAAATGAAAATTGGTAGGGGTAAAATGAAAAATTAGCGATCTTCCAACGTCTTCTAGCCGGTCTTTACTGTTTTGCATGCCAAGATTACCTCAGGATTTTTAACTGAACCAATTTGTACTCTTTGCTTCTTCTGTGATCCTCAAACTTGAAGTTATATTCTTAGTTAGCAGTATATTTAGTACAATATCAGGTAACACAGCACATGCGGCAATATGATACACAGGACTATATGTCATATGATGTAATATGGCAGTCAGGACAAAGTTACACATGGGTATTGGGGTGTGTCTTTTCATTAAAGTAGAATATGTATTTTTGAAATTCAAATTTTTGGCCGTTCGTGGGTTCTTAAGAAACGAATTCGTCATCCCCGTTGAGAATAGAAACAATGCCTTTTTTTGTTGATTAAACATAAGGAAAATTATGATTCATAGAGGTTTTAATGAATGTGATAACAGAAATCGAATTTGAACATGGACAAGAACTAAAAGTTATTAGTTACATTCATAGAAAGAGTAAACACTTCATGATTTTTTTGAATTTGCAGATTATTCAAATAAGGAATAGTGGCTATCAGTGGGTCAAACATAATTAGTGACGTTCAACAATGTCAATTTAAAGTTCACACACTCAACTTCATGATACGAATTTGTTAGAAAGGATTTTGTGCAGTTAATTATACGAATGGAACGTGTTGGTGATATATTGAAGTTTCGTCATAGCACTCTAACCCATGTTAAATGATACGCGGTACCTACCATAGGCTCTCATTTGACACACGAAGTACGATCTATGCAAGTTTTCTTATAATTATCAATCGATTGTTACGCGGGCATTGCTTATCTAACTGTTCCCTAGCTAGGGTCGACAAAATGATGTTTATAAGCAAAGTATTTATACAATTCAATTTACTTAGTTACAAACATTTTATCTTGATGGATGTTCTAGTAATACCCTCAAAAATATCAGTGATCATTATACAGATATTCAAAAATTCCTATTAGTGAGCAAATGCCGGGGAAGTTTGAGATCCATTATCCAAAAATAATCTCTAAAGTAGTTTTCATTTATTTTCCTGATTTCCTGAAATATTTGAATAGCTCGAACTTTTGGACGTAGATTGGCAGCATACATTCTACTCATCCCATAATTTTAAAGCAAATTGTTTCCCAGATTCTTGAATTATTGAACATAAAACTGTCTACAGTGATCTCGTTAAGCATACTTTCTCCTTTTTAGATTTAGGCAGAAAATTAGGAAATCCTAATTGTTATCGATAACCATTCAAGGCAGCATCTGAACTTTTGTAAGATGGTGAGTTATTGCATCGCGACACCTTCAGTTATTGTATAGCTGTATGTTATTTCTTGGTGTCAATATTTTATGCATAACAAGCCCACCATTAAAAAAACATTCAGGGAAAAATTTTATTCATTTCTTAAAATAATATGTATAAGTACAACAACAAAACTTAAATAAGATGAAAAGCGTGATTTTCCGGTCATTTTCCGGTTTTTCATGGTCAAGTTTTTCAATTTTCCTGGTCAAATAGAAGTAACATATTTATATATTTCGCAAAACGCTTACATTTATTATTATTCAAATCCAAACATCCTTTGACACAGCAGATCAAACATTGCAAAATAAATCAATTCTAAGAAGAATACTCTAATTTTCAACAAAAAAATATAATTTTTTTTTACAAAAATTGGAACAGTTAAACGTACAATCAAAAAAATTAATTTACGATCCTAAAAAAAACAACAGATTCCTAACAAAATAGTTCATTCTCCAACCAATGTGATGAATTTTCAACTAGAAAGATAAATATTTAATTGGAACACTTCAGTTTCCAACCATGAAGGTGGATATTCAAACAAAAAGATTAATTTCCAAATGGAAAGAATCATTTTGTAAGAAAAAATATAGAATTTTAACAAAATCGTCGAATTTCAAAGTCAAAAAATAATTATTTTCAACGAAAAATGGAACAGTAACATTTTTAGTTCAAAAACGCAATTTTAAAACAAGCATGAGTGCTTTATACTCAAAGGAAGAATTTTTAACTAAAGGTGTTGAGTTTTCAATCTCATAAATTAACTTTTACTGAAAAGATATATCGTCAACGAAAATTGTATTACTCAAATTTTTGAATGAAAAAAATTGATGTTTAACTAAAAAAGTAGATTTTCAACTGAAACTATGGAATTTTCAATTGGAATAAGTTACATTTGCAGTTGAAAAAAATGACTTATAACACAAAAAACGAACTGTTTAAACAAATAATTACATTTTCACAAAAAATAATGAAGAATCAAATGAAATTGTGAATGTTTACTTGGAGAAGTTGAATTTTAAACCAGAAAAATAACGACGAATTTTTAACTGAAATGAGAAATATTTGACAAGAATGGTTCAATATTTCGAAAAAAAATTAATTTTCAACCAAAAAATACAAATTTTCAACAGAATGGTTGAAATTTGAACCATAAAAATAGACATTTTCAAACAAAAATGGAGTAGTGACATTTTTGTCTTGAAAAATTAATTTTAAACCAAACATAAGAGTTTTCAACTAGATAAGTGTTCGACTAAAATGAAAAATATTTGACTGCATAACTTGAATATTGTTAACCGTAAAGAAGAATTTGCGAAGAAGATGAATAACTTCCAAAGAAAAGGACAATTTTCTACAAAAAATCGATTTTTCACCAAAATATGTGAAGTTTCAACGGAATAATGGAATGTTCAATTCAAAAAGATAAGTTTTCACTGGAACATAGAATTTTGAACAAGGAAAAATCAACTTTCCATGAAAATGAAATAGTTAAATTTTCAGTTGAGGTAATTGATTTTCAACCAAAACTGATGAATTTCCAGGTATAATAATGAATCTTCAAATGAATA
>WSXT02204066.1:0-18410 GCA_011762715.2 Neuroterus valhalla | reverse complement strand
AGTAGACACGGCAACTGACGGTAGCAACCAATTAAAAGTCACCTCTAAAAACACCCATGCGTAGGGGGACAGTGGTGGGAATTTCTCCCGAGTTCAGCTTACGAATGTTCACGTCGCGTAGCGGTTCAGCTAAACGGAAGTCTTCTGTAAGTATTGAAACTTCTGAAAGCAATGGCAATACAAATTTCCAGGCTTTTTCTCAAAATTCCAAGGCTTTTCCAAGTTTTCTAGGTTGTTCTTGGAAATTCCAGGACTTTTTCAGGTTTTCCAGGGTTTTCAGGATCTGTAGCAACCCTGCAAATCGACCAAAATTGTCGATGAACAGGTTTTCATCAAAGTTGAATAAGAAACTCGTGTTAGCCACAAACGACACTCACAGACTTGAAAATCAAATCTATCTAACCTCAGTCGTTTTGGCTTAAAACTGTAGGTTCTCTGCGGCTTATTTGAAACTGGAATTTGAGAAATAGGAGGGGATATTGTTATCGAAGGAACTGTGGCAGAGCGCTGGACCAAATGATGCTTCCTTCCAGCAGCAGCCACCAAACCTGAATGCCGTTTTGCTCGTGAAGGATTAAATTCTCGACATCTATTGGCAAAATTCTCGTATTACGGCTACCCATCCCGACTAATTTTTTTTTCTCTAATTGATTTGGTGCGAGCTAAGATTTTTAATTCCACTTTGCGTTTTCTTCTACCTTCCAATCCTATGAATAAGCATTCATTTACACTAGCACAACAAAGGAAGTAACAAGCAAAGCACCAGCAACATTTCAGGGTTGTTACAGAAGTCGGGTCTCGAAATTCGAAGTAATTTTCATGTTTTCCAGATCAACTTTTCGAAAATTCCTGGAACTATAAAAAAAAATCAAAATCTGTTCTACACAAAATTAAACGGTATTCTATTTTTCCTACGCAATATATTAAATTCACATAATTAAATAGTAATTTTTTCAGAATGTAACGGACAATATTTTTCCTTCACAAAATATATTCCACAAAAAAAAAATTTCTCACACAAGTCATTGCCCACAGTTTTTTCTGCACAAAGTAAACTCTACGACGAATTTTTCCTACACAAAATATATTCCAGAAAATTTTTTCAAATTGCTTATTATCATCAGTGCCTAAATATTGTTGTTTTCAAAAATATGTTTCAAGTCTATATCTTTTCGTCTTATTAAAAATGTTTCAATGAAAACTTTTGCATAAAAGATACAATTTGAAAAAATTGAAAGAAAATGAACAAATTTTCAATTGTTTGCTGAAAGATAAATGTTTCAATATTGTTTCTTGAACGCTTATAAAGACTGTTCTGTAAAATATCGGAAAACTTACTGTAATTAAATAATCTGTAACTGTAAAAAAAGTTGAAGTAATTTTGATAATTTTGTGTAGAATATACACAAATAGAATGTACAAATAGAATATAATAGAATAGAATAGAATGTACAAAACATTTTTCGTGGGGAATGATATGAGTAAAAATTTTTTTTTTGTGGAATACATTTCGTTAGTGGAATTGGTTATGGAAATGACTTTGTGTAAGAAAAATTTTTTATTGAAAATAATTTGAGTAGGAAAAATTAGATGTGAATTATATTCTGCGTGGGAAGAATGTTACGTAGAATATATTTTGTGTAGCTTGTTGTAAAAAGCGCGTTTTTCCATATTTATGTTCAAATCATAAATACAAAACAATTACATTTAGTCCAAATTTCTATAATAAATATGATCAGAACTTGGCTCAGTAACTATTAGTTCCATAAACTTTGTTTCTGAATAACTTTTTTTTGCTGAATACTACTCTGGACTATTTTTTAATATCAGCTCTTTTTTAATAGTTATTTCCGATATACTTTTTTTTTAAATATTAATCAGGTTGTGAAAAAATATAGATCATTTTTCAAGATATGAGATATGATTTCAGACCATTTTTTACTCTGAATCGAGCTAATATCTCAAATTTCTAAAAGTCCTAACGGATTCCGAGATAAACGCAAAATGAATGAGGGAAAAACACGCAGAACTAAGGTTTTGCCTAAAGCATGGTTTTTTTATGAATAATAATTTTAAAAATTCAACTAAAAAAGATCAATTTTTAGCCAAAAGTAGAATAGTTAAAGTTTCAGTTGAAAAAATCAATTTCTAACTTAAAATACAACGTATTTTCTACCAGAAAGATGAATCTTCAACCAAAAAAAAATTTTTCAACAAAGTCATTGAAATTTTAACCAGGTAGTTGCATTTTTTACCAAAAATATGACTTTCTGATGCAATATTTCGATTCTCAACAATAAAAAAATTAAATTTTCAAGAAATTCTACAAATTCCAAGCAAGCAAAATGAAATCCAAGCCCAATAAGCAAATCCGACTATTTTCCTTTTAAATTCAATTCTTTGAAAGCTATTTCTTCCTAATCAGGAAGGCTACAATTATATTTTCGGGGAGAATTTATCTTCTTTGGTGAAAATTCTACTATCTTGTTGGAAATTCGTTAATTTTAGTTCAAAATTCTTCAGAATTTTCATTTTTTGTAAAAAAATAAATTTTTTAGATGGAAATTAATATGTTCAGGTCGAAAATTCAACTGCTTTGTAAAAAATCTCTCTTTTTGCCACAGAACTTCAACTGTTTTGTGGAAAATTCGTCATTTTTGGTTGAAAATTATATTATTTTAGTAGAAAATTATATTATTTTAGTAGAAAATTTAACCCTTTTTTAACATTCGCCTCTTCAGCTGTTTGGCTAAGAATAAATCTATTTTGGTTAAGGATTCAATTATCTTATTAAAAAAATGTCTTCTTCAAATTAATTCAACTGTTTTTATTTGAAATAAATCATATTTTATAATTTTATAATATTCGATTTTATAATCATATTTTTCGCTAAGGATTAATTTTTTTCAATTAAAAATTGGACTACTTGGCTGAAAATTGATCTCCTTCGTTAAATCATCATTCTTGGTCGAAAATTTGATTTTTTTATGAACAATCGTCTCCTTGGATGAAAAATATATCCTTGTGCATTGAAAATTCAAATGTTTTTTGAAAATTTAACCTCTCGATTTAAAACGCAACTGCTTCGGGTTGAACTTCAATATTTTTCGTAAGAGAATTTGACCAATTGGTTGAAAATTCAGTTTTGTAAGTTGAGATTTCAGCTTCTTGGTAAAAAATTCAACTGTTTTGTTGAAAATTCGTCTTTTTATTTAAATGTTTTCTATTGAAAATACAAATTTTTTGTTGCTGAAGTATCGACTGTTACATTTTTCGATGAGAATTCATTTTCTTGATTTAATATTGGCTGTTTATCATTTGAAATGAAATTTTTTTGGTTTTGTTTAGAATACCAACTGTTCTGTTCCTTGAAGAGAATTAAACTTTTAATCCATTTTTCTTATTGAAAATTCAACTGCTTGACTAAAAGTTGAACTTCTTTTTCAAACTTCACCTTTTTTGGTCGAAAATTAGAGTTTCTTCAAAAAAGCGGCTTTTTGCTTGGAAAATACCATCAGGTTGAAAATAATTCTTTTTTGGTAGAAAATTAATTTTTTCACAAGAAACGGCAGAATGAAGGTATAGTTTTTGGAATTAAAATCCCTATTATTCAAATGTGAGTCAGATGTTTGAAAATTCTAACCTTTTTAGTTCCACTAGCTTCAAAACTTCTCATTGAAACTGAAATCAATTTGTTTTTCAACATTCAAAAAGGGAGAAACTCACCCATCGTTTGTTCGAAAAGTTCATTATTTATCCACAGATTGTGGTTTGCGCAAAACCTCAATATTTCATGCTGCATGTTTCCTGAAAAAAGATCTACATCATCCCGCAATATGATTGAGAAATTCTCATAAAAAATTAGGTTAAAAATAACTATTACACAAGAGCTAATATTGAGAAATAGATCGTTAGAGCGGAGCTTTATTCAATTCCAGGACTTTTCCAGGATTTCCTGGTTCTGCAACAATCCTTCTTTTTTCTATTTTGTCTCGTTTGTACTAGCATAAATAAACACTAGGAAACTACATTTAAACTACTTCAAATTATCAGAAATCCAATGTTCGGAAATTACACGTTACTTGAAAAGTTTTTTTTTACAGTTGACGCTAACTGTATTTATTTAATATCCCTGGAACTTCAATATTTTAATTGAAAAGTTTGCCCGGTCTTTTCAAATTCCTTAATTTTACGCGTTCAGGGTGGCGTTTTGGCGGACGATTCCGAACTTCCGGTCATTTCCCCTTTTTTTTCTGGTCAATTTTTACCATTTTCCCGGTCAGCTTGAAGTAACACATTCATAATTGTCACAAATCGCAACCATTTATTTCCATTTATAACATTCATCGTAAACATTCTTCATTACAGCAGACCAAACATTGCAAAATAAATTAAGTTTGAAAAAAACGCTCTCCACGGAAAATATGATTTTTCTACAAAAATTCGAACAAATAAACTTACAACTGAAAAAAGATTAGTTTATGGTAACAAAACGAAAAAGGATTTCTAACAAATTAGTTCATTTTCAAACGAAAGAAGTGAATTTTCACATAATATTATGAATCTTTAACTAGAACAGTTGAATTTAAAATAAAGAAGATAAATTTTCAACCTTTATTATAAAAATTTAACAAGAGAACTTCAATTTTTAACCACTGAAGTGAATATTCAAACAGGAAGATAATTTTCCGAATAGAAAGATTAATTTTCTACCAAAAAATACAATGTTTCAAAAAAATAATTGAATTTCGAATTGAGAAAATAATTATTCTCAACCAAAAATGAAATAAAAACATTTTTGGCAAAAAAAAACAAAGCAATTTTATACCAAACATAGATTTTTTAACTAAAACAAAGGATCTTCAACTGAAAAAGTTGAATTCTTAAGCAGATTAACCAATTTTTACGAGACAAGATAAATTGTCAACCGAAATTTGAATTCTCAAATTTCATTTTTAAAAAGAATTTATGTTTATCCACATAAATGAATTTTCAACTACAACTATGGAATTTTCAATTGAAATAAGTTGAAGTTTCAGTTAAAAAAATTACTTATAACAATACAAACTAACTTTCAAACAAATTGTTACATTTTTATACAAAATGATGAATTTTCAAACAAAAATCTTCCAGGAGAATTATTGAATTTTCTATCAAAAATTAGTTTCCAACCAAAAAATACAGTTTTTCAACAAAATAGTTGAGTTTTAAAAATAAAAAATAATCATTTCCAACCAAAAAGTGGAATAATAACGTTTTTGGCTTCAAAAATTAATTTTTGAACGAACATAAGTGTTTTTAGCTAGATGAATTTTCGAATAACATAAAAAATATTCAACTGTATTACGTGTATGGTTAACCGTGAAAAAGAATTTTCAGAAAAGAGGAATCACTTTCGAAGAAAAATCATTTTCTTACAAAATATTGATTTTTCAACAAAATATGTGAACTTTCAACGAAATTATTGGATTTTCAATTCAAAAAGACAAATTTTCATCCAAATATTACATTTTTAACTAGAAAAGATCAATTTTCCACTAAAAACGAAACAATCAAATTTTCAGTTAAAGAGAATTTTCTACAAAGTTTAGAAATTCTCGAAGAAATAGTTTTATTTCTAAATTCGAAAATCAATATTCAACTAAATACTTGAATTTTCGCCGCAAAAAGATGAATGAATTTCTAAAGAAGGAGTTACATTTTCAACCAGAGGTGAATTTAAAAATGAATACTTCACCTTTCAAAGAAAAATTAATTTACAAAAAAAGAGTTTATTTTTCAATTAAGTAGTTGATTGTTCAACTTAAAAATGATGAATTCGCAATGAACAATTTAAACGAGTTTCCTACTTTAATTTGGAAATATTTCTTCTTCAAAATACTACTTCTACTCAAAGAACTTCTTAAAAAGTCTTCTTCATTTGAACTTAAGAAGATCTGAATATTAATTTAGATATTACAAGTGAATAATTATGAGCTAAAAAGATTTCAGAAGCAACAAATTCGCAAAAGGTTTTTCTAATAATAGAAAAAAATAGGAACTATTTTTTTAATGAAGTATAGATATATTTAAAAAATTCCAGAATCAGACCAGAGGAAATTTACATGCTTAAAATCAAATCATAAGATCTCTTTCTTATTCATAAAAAGAAAGCGGTCATTTCTCGTATTTTCCTGGTAAAATTTTTATTTGTCTAGGTTAAGTCAAGTAAATTCCCGGTTCTTAAATGGATTCACGGTAATTTCCCGGTTTTTCCTCGTCCGATAAAATTCCCGGTCAAGTCGCCACCCTGTAAATAGATTTCCGGTCATTTCTCCGTTTCTCCCTGGTCAATAAGATTCCCGGTCATTGCCCGGTCAAGTCGCTACCCTTTAAATGGATTCCCGGTCATTCCCTGCTCTTTCCCGGGTTCTCGGTCAAGTCGCCACCCTGTAAACAGATTCCCGGTCATTTCCCGGCCAATAAAATTCCCGGTTTCTCGGTCAAGTCGCCACCCTGTAAATGATTTCCCGGTCCTTCCCCGGTTTCCCGGTCGAGTCGCCACCATGTAAATTGATTCTCGGTCATTTCCTGCTCTTTTTCGGTTTCTCGGCCAAGTCTCCACCTTGTAAATGGATTCCCGGTAATTTCCCTGTCATTCCCGGTCAAGCCGCCACCCTGTAAATGGATTCCCTGGTTTTCCCCCGGTCAATAAAATTCCCAGTCATTTCCCGGTCAAGTCGCCACCCTGTAAATGAATTTCCGGTCCTTTCCCGGTTAAGTCGTCACCCTGTAAATGGATTCCCGGTCATTTCCTTGTCTTTCCCGGTCAAGTCGCCACCTTGTACATGGATTCCCGGTAATTTCCTTGGCTTTCCCGGTCAAGTCCCCACCCTGTAAATGGATTCCCGGTCATTCCCTGGGTTTTCCCCGGTCAATAAAATTCCCAGTCATTTCCCGGTCAAGTCGCCACCCTGTAAATGAATTCCCGGTCCTTTCTCGGTTAAGTCGTCACTCTGTAAATGGATTCCCGGTCATTTCCCTTTCTTCCCGGTCAAGCCGCCACCTTGTACATGGATTACCGGTAATTTTTCTGGCTTCTCCGGTCAAGTCGCCACCCTGTAAATGGATTCCCGGCCATTCCCTGGTTTTCACCCGGTCAATAAAATTCCCAGTCATTTCCCGGTCAAGTCGCCACCCTGTAAATGAATTCCCAGTCCTTTCCCGGCTAAGTCGTCACCCTGTAAATGGATTCCCGGTCATTTCCCTGTCTTTACCGGTCAAGTCGCCACCTTGCAAATGGATTCCCGGTCTTTCCCGGTTTCTCGGTCAAGTCGCCACCCTGTAAATGGATTCCCGGTCATTTCCCGGTTAAGTCGTCACCCTGTAAATGGATTCCCGGTCATTTCCCTGTCTTTCCCGGTCAAGTCGCCACCTTGCAAATGGATTCCTAGCCATTTCCCGGTCTTTTCTAGTTTCTCGGTCAAGTTTCGACCCTGTAAATGTATTCCCGGTCATTTCCCTGTCTTTCCCGGTCAAGTCGCCACCTTGCAAATGGATTCCTAGCCATTTCCCGGTCTTTTCTAGTTTCTCGGTCAAGTTTCGACCCTGTAAATGTATTCCCGGTCATTTACCGGTTTCCTGGTCAAGTCGATACCCTGTGTCTGGATTTCCGATCTTTCCCGGTTTATCGGTCCAGTTAACACCTTGTAAATGGATTCCCGGTCATTTCCCGGTTTTCCCTCGGTCAATAAAGTTCCCGGTCTTTCCCGGTCAAGTCGCCACCCTGTAAATAGATTCCCGGTCATTTCCGGCCTTTCCCAGTTTCTCGGTCAAGTCGCAACCCTGTAAATGGATTACCGGTCAATGGAATTTCCGGTCATTTCCCGGTCAAGTCGCCACCCTGGCGTTACTTTCAAGTAATAACGTGCCGAACACTGGAAAAATCATGCAACAGATTTGTACAGACTTGAGATGAAGAGATAGAAAATAATTTCACACAAATAATTAATTTTTAAACCAAAAATATATACAATTAGAGAATAAATCGAAATAAACAATTCGTTGGCCACAGAAAATGAAAAGTATTCTTTGGTCAAGTAGAAATAGTGAAAAAAAAATTTTAAACGTCAATTTTACCTTGTCATTGATTCTTTGTAATCCAAATCATCGATGCCGAACCTCTCACGTAAATTCCGAAACACCAGTGGACAGTACTCCTTTATTTTAAAATGTGAGGGCATATTTTCTCTGCAAAATAACAAATGAAATATTATGATAATTGTTTGAATTGCAGGAAGTAATTTCAGATAATAGCAAAAAAATGTCTGGAATTACGCAAGGCATTTTCAAACGGAGCATTTAAAACATTTTTACATATTTGTAAAAATTAACAAATGGAGACAAATCTTCTGTTTTCCTTAACTGAGTCTACAAACACAAGCCAGAAGTCCTTCATTGATTCTATTATTAAAAGCAGTGGCCAACCAAACAATCTCGATATATTTAGAATAGACTACAATGCTCAATTGCTTTCTGATCTAGCATCGATGACTTTCGATTTTCACTTTTTTCCGGAAAACAACAAAATCGAGATCCACATTTCGCAATTTGAATAATATGTTTTTCCATTCGCTCCAATGTTCTAAAATAAGAATTATTTTGAGACTTTGTATTTTCTTCGTTGGTTTCCATCCAGTTATTCGTTTCAAAGCGGAAATAAAATAACAGAACAATAAATCAATTCTGAGTGGAGCTGCTGAGTTGTTTGCAAATGAGATACTGACTCACTTGTTAAATAGATGGTTATCAACTTTTAATTTGCTGTACGCTCTGAAGTCATCTGGCAAGAGCATCACCGGTATGTTGACATGACTGAGTTCATTTATCTGCAATAAATAAAATTTATAAAATATTTGAAATATCGAACAATCAATCAATATTCATCAATATGAATCTGTCAATCAATAAGATGCAATTAAAGAAATATTACTATAATTCCAATTTCAATCTGTACTCTTTTATCACTTCAACAACAACAATATATTTAGGAGGGGATACCAGTTTAAAATTTTCAATTTAGAATATTATTAAGAAAATAATAATTTAACATCGTATGCTCAGCTTCTGCATTTTTTGGTTTATAGGGCAACAATTTTTTTTACAGATAAATTTGGAAAGGGGCTTCGAAAATGGGAAAGTTATTTCAAGAAATGTAGAGAATTCGCATCCCTGAATTTTTTCTAATTAAAAATGTAACTCTTCCAGGGTGGCGATTTGGCGGACGATTTCAAATTTGTGGTCATTTCCGGGTTTTTCCCTGTCAAGCTTCCCAATTTTCCTGGTCAACTAAAAGTAACATATTCATATGTTTCGCACAACGCAAACATTTATTCAAACAATCATTTTCTTACAAAAATTGGAACATTTCAATTTACAAATGAGATTATGAATCTTCAACTTGATCAGTAAAATTTCGAACAAGAAGATTAATTTCCAAATGGAACGATTTATTTTCTGCCAAAAAATACAATGTTCCAACAAAATAGTTGAATTACGAACTGAAAAACAATTATTTTCAACCGAAAATGGAAAAGTATCAGTTTCAGATTAAAAACCCAATTTCAAACCAAAACTAAACGTTTTACACTGAAACAAAGAATCCTTAACTAAAAGAGTTACATTTGAAAACAGATACATCAATTTTCACTACGAAAGAAAAATTGACAATCAAAATTTGAATACATACTCAAATTTTAAATTCAGAATAATTTATGTTTAACCACACAAATGAACTTCTAGCTATAACTATGACATTTACAATTGAAATAGGTTAAATTGTTATTTATGAAAATTAATTATAAGAAAAAAAGCTAAATTTTAAACAAATAGTAACATTCTTAAACAAAATGAAGAATTTTCACAGAAAATTGTAAATTTTTAACTGGAGTAGTTGAATTTCTTACCAGAAAGATGAATTTTCAACTTAAATGACGGACCATGAAAAAGAAAAGTTGAATTTTTTACCAAGAATTGCATTACAACTGAAATATGGAATTTTGAACTATGAAAATAATAATTTCCAACAAAAAATGGAATAGTTACAATTACGGCTTAAGCAATTAACTTTAAATCAAACATAAGTGCTTTCAACCAGACGGGTTTTTGACAAAAATAGGAAATATTTAACTGTATAACGTGAATTGTTAACCGTAAAGAAGAATTTTCAGCCAAGAAAATTAAAATTCGAAAAAAAAGATAATTTTCTGCGAAAAATCTATTTTTAACGGAATATGTGAATTTCTTACAAAATAATTATATTTTCTATTCAGAACGTCAAATTTTCATCCAAATTATTAACTTTTGAACCAGAAAAGATTAATTTTCCACTAAAAATAAAACAGTTAAATTTTCTGTTGAAGAAAATAATTTTTAACCAAACGGATGAGTTAATGCGTTAAATGATGGAGGTATATATTATCAACCAAAATTTGAATATTCAAATTTTAAATTTAGAAATGAATATGTTTAGTCACATCAATTAATTCTTAACTACAACTACGGAATTTTAAATCGGAATAAGTAAAAGTTGCGGGTAAAAAAATTACTTATAACAATAAAATCTAACTTTCAACAAAAAAAACTAACTTTCAAACGAATTGTTACACTTTTAATCAAAATAGTGAATTTCTAAACAAAAGTGTAAATGTTTAACTATAGCAGATGAATTTTAAGACAGAGAGACGAATTTTCAACTAAATAAATTAATCTTCAAGTAAAATAATTGGATTTTTTACCAAAAATAAATTTCCAACCAAAAAATACAGTTTTTTTAACAAGATGGATGAATTTTAAACTATGAGAATAATTATTTCCAAGCAAAAAGTGGAATATTAACGTTTTCGGGTTCAAGAATTAATTTTTAACCAAAAATTAGAGTTTTTAACTAACTAGATGAATCTTCGACTAAAGTAAAAAATACTTAACTGTATAAATTGAATGTGTAACCGTAAAAAAGAATTTTTGAAAAAGAGGATTACCTTTCGAAGAAATAGATCATTTTCGTCCAAAATATCAATTTTTCAACAAAATATGTGAATTTTCAACAAAATTATTGGATCTGCAATTCAAAACGTCAAATATTCATCCAAATTGTTAAATTTTTAACTAGACAATATCAACTTTTCACGAAAGGTGAAACAATCAAATTTTCAGTTGAAGAAGCTATTTTTTAACCAAACTGTCGCATTTTAGGAGAAATGATGAATTTCCAACTATAATAAATGTATTTTATGCAAAAGAGATGAACTTTAAACCAAAAGATTAATTTTCTAAAAAAAAGGCAAAATGTCCACAAAGTACATAAATCATCAAAAAAAAAATTGAATTTCAAATTCAAAAATGAATGTTCAAGTAAATACTTGAGCTTTCACCAAAAAAGATTATTTGTTTTTTAACAAAGTAGTTACATTTTCAACATTTTCAAACATTTTCAAAAAAGTTTAACTTTTAAGCAAGTAGTTGATTTTTAAACCCAGAAAGGATCAATTTACAATGGAAAATCTATCTATTTATTCAGAAATATTTCTTCTACGAAGTACCTTCTCAACTTAAAATTAGGAAGAGGGGACTTCAATTTGCGACGATTTTTTGATTGGAAGAGCGAATTTTTTAAATTCTTCTCCTAAACCCGAATTAAAACATTATTATTATATAATTATTATAAAATTATTATTATATTCTCTTAAAAAGTTCCCGTTTCATGTAAAGAATTCCTCGTTTTGAGTGAAATTATATTCATTTACTGAAACATCCAGCCCCAAAGTAAAAACTATAATATTATTTCCTAAAATTCCCTGTCCCAAGTCAGATGAATGAGGAGAAAGCATCAAATTCGTTTATTTAGGCTTTTAGTTCGAAATATAAAAAGCCTACAAAATTCATCGTAATATAGAGTATAAAACTATAAAATCTTGGTCATTTCAGATTGAATGGTTTAATTGTTATTTTTGCTATAAAATATAATTATTTTCAAGCGACACCATTGAAGTAATGCAACTCTTATAATATTTCAAATCTTTCTAACATCATATAACATCATAAACTTGAATCATGCTTCAAATGAAGAAAATGTGATTTTTGTTGCAATAGATTTAAACAATTCAATTTCTAATTACTGAAAATAATATCGGGAGTCGAAAAGATGAGAGCATTTTTCTTTATTCCAAGTATTTTGAGTAAAATAAAAATATGAAAAAACCTATCAACTGAAAAAGGAAATTTAAAAACCTAGATAAAACGTCGAATATTAGTTTCCAATTAACAATTTCTTTTTTTTTTTCTTTTTTGGGTACAATTTCGAAGATTTGAAACAAAATTGAAAGAATTTCAAATATCATCAACGAAACATGATTATAATTTAGAATTAGCTTCTTCATTTGAATTATTACGGAGAATTACGCTTTTGATTCAAAACTATGTATTTATATAAAAAAAGGACATGAAACCTGAAATTATATGAATTCGAATGTTTTCAATATACAATCAATAAAATTTTTCAATTTTTACATCTTTTAATTCAAGTCTACACAAAAAAAAAATTGGAAGAGTTTACATGCTTATTAAAAATTATCAAATTTTCATTACTTTCTATTCGAATATATCGTATTTTGAAAATTTTTATGTAAAATTATTCAACTGTGAAAATTTTCAAATCGAGGATTGTTCCAATTTAAAACCTTTCAATTTAAAACGGTTTTATATCTTAAGAGTTAATTCTGAAATTATTTAAATATTCAAGCTTTTCATTCCAGACATTTGAATTTGAGAATATGAATTTGCAAACTTCGAATATAAAAGTTTTCAATTTTTTACGTTTTGAAATTGAATATATTCGAAATTTTGTGATTCGAACTCAATTTGAAAATTGCAAATTTTGACCGATTGTAATTCAAACTTATTCAATTTCCAATTAAAAAGAGAATGATTCCGCTTCGAATCTTTTCCTTTTACGATTGTTATATTTATTAAATTTCAATCTGAAATTACATACTTAATTTTAAACGTTTTCAAATGAAAATTTTTTTCATAATGTTTATGTCCAAAGTCAATTGAAAAATTCTAACTTTGACAGACTTTAATTCGAATTTATTCAATATCATAATAGAATAACTTAAATATGTGTATTGTACTGTTTTTAAATTATAAAATGAAAATTGTTTAATTTAAACAGTTTATAGATTTTGAGTTCTTCCAATTTCAAGAGCTTGTCATTTAAAATTGTCAAGTTTTAATGCTTTAATTAAAAAATGATGAGATTTAAATCACTTCCCATTTGAAAATGTCCTATTTTAAGTATTTAAATCTGAAATTTTTTAGCTTTGAACTTTTTTGAATTGAATTTGAAGTTGTTCTATTTCCTAAAGTTTGAGATGAAATTACTTAATTTTTCAAGCTTCAATTTCAAATTACTGAATTTCCGTTTCAAAATATGAATTTGCAAACTTCGAATACAAAAGTTTTCAATTTTTTATGTTTTGAAATTGAATATATATGAAAATGTTGTGATTTGAGTCAATTCGTAAATTGCAAGTTTTGACAGATTGAAAAAAGAATTATTCAGCTTCGAATATTTTCTTTTTGAAGATGTTTTAAACGTTTTCAAATGAATATTCCTCAAAATGTTTTAATCCAAAGTCAATTGAAAAACGTTTATCTTTGACATACTTAACTTCAAATTTATTCAATTAAAAAATGGGAGGATTTGAATGTTCATTGTCCTATTATCAAACTTTAAACTGAAAATAGTTTTATTCAAACATATAATCAATTTCAAAATATTCCAATGTTAAGAGCTTCTCGTTCAAAATTGTCAAATTTTTAACGCTTTCATTTTAAAATGATGAAACTCAAATCACTTCCCATTTGAAAATGTCTTATTTTGTGTATTTGAATCTGGAATTATTGAACTTTTTTGGTTTGCGAAACATTCCACCTCAAATCGCTTTAATATGAGTTGCCCTATTTCTTAAATTTTTATATGAAATCTTCTCATTTTTAGCGCTCTTGGTTAAAAATGATGAAATAATAATTCACATCATTTTTAAATTATCCGCTTTTCAAAAATTTTCAATTTCTAAACTAGAGAGAATCTTCCAAAAAATTGATTTTTGAACTTTTCCATTCAGGACTGGTCAAATTTCGGATCCTTTCCATCTGAAGTTATTCAACTTAGTCACTGTATTTTGGAATTTCCAAATATTCAATCTGAAATTGCTCAAATCTGGACACTTCAAATCTTAAAGAATTGCAAACTATTCAATTCAAAAACTTTTCAATTTCAAATTATTCAACTTTAAATCCTTTCAATTGAAAACTGCATTTTTTCCATTTTTCAAATTTCTTATCTGATACCCAATTTTACATGTTTTTGATTTAAGATTGTTTGAATTGTTCAATTCCAAATAGCTCCAATTCTCTATTATTAAATTTTAGAAGTTTTTAATCCCAAATTATTAAGTCTGAGAAAAAAGAACCCACAATTACAAGATGGCAATTTGGCAGAAGATATCAAATTCCCGGTCAATTCCTGGTTTTTCCCGGTTAATTTTCTCAATTTTCCTGAATCTTGGTCAACCCGATCAAACATCGCGAAATGAATTAATTTTGAAGTATATACTCAAAATTTCGCCGAAAAAATATTATTGTTTTAAAAAAATTGGTACAGTTGAATTAACAATTGAAAAAATCAGTTTAAAATAACAAAAAAAACTGATTTCCAAAAAAATAGTTCATTTTTCAGCCAAAGTGATGAATTTCCAAATAACGTTAAGATTTATTTTCAAACAGAAAGATTGATTTTTTAGCAAAAAAGACAAAGTTTCAAAAAAATAGGTGAATTTCGAATTGAAAAAATTTTTCAGTTTAGAAAATTATATATAACAAAAAAAACTATCTTTCAAACAAATTGATACATTTTTAAACAAAATGACGAATCATCAAATAAAATCATAGAAGTTTAACTGCAGTAAATGGTTTTTCAACCAGAAAGGCGAAATTTTGACTGAAATGATGAACTCTCCACTAGGATGGTTGAGTTTTGAACTATAAAAATAATATTTATTAAACAAAAATGGAATAGTAACATTTTTGGCTTGGAAAATTGATTTCAACCCAGACATAAGAGTTCTCAACGAGATGAATTTTCGACTAAAAAGAAAAAATATTTGGAAGAATATTTGAACAAGAAAATTAACTTCCAGAGAAATGATAATTTTCTAATAAAAAATCGATTTTTCAACAAAATATGTGAATTTTTAACGGAATAACTTAATTTCCAATTCAAAAAGACAAATTTTTATCTGAATTTTTGGATCCTGAAGCTAGATAAAAGATAAATATTTCACTAAAAATGAAAAAGTTCGATTTCTAGTTGAAGAAAATAATTTCCAACCAAACAGATGGATTTTCAAGTAAAATGATGAATCTTCAACTGTAATGGATGTATTGTATGCGAAAAAAATCAATTTTGAACCATTAAGAATAATTTTCTACAAAAAAGACGTATTTTCCACAATATACATAACTTCTGAAAGGAATAATTTGATTTTCAAATTCAAAAATCAATGTTCAACTGAAAATCTGAATTGCTAACTGCGAAAAAGAATTTTTGAACAAGAAAATCAACTTTCGAAAAAAAGATAATTTTCTACCAAAAAGTCGATTTTTCAACAAAACATGTGAATTTTTAACGGAATAATTGAATTTTCAATTGAAAAAGACCAATTTTTATTTCAAATTTTCTAATTTTGAACTAGATAAAAGATACATTTTTCAATAAAAATTAAACAGTTAAATTCCTAGTTGAAGAATTTAATGTTAAATCCAACTGATGAAATTTCAAGTAAAATGATGAATCTTTAACTGTAATGGACGTATTGTATGCGAAAAAAATCAATTTTGAACCATTAAGAATAATTTTCTACAAAAAAGACGTATTTTCCACAATATACATATCTTTTGAAAGGAATAATTTGATTTTCAAATTCAAAAATCAATGTTCAACTGAAAAATTGAATTGTTAACTGTAGAAAGAATGTTTGAACAAGAAAATCAACTTTCGAAAAAAAGATAATTTTCTACCAAAACATCGATTTGTAACAAAATATGTGCATTTTTAACGGAATAATTGAATTTTCAATTCAAATAGACAAATTCTCTTCCAAATTTTCGAATTTTGAACTAGAAAAAAGATAGATTTTTCACTGAAAATGAAACAGCTAAATTTCTAGTTGAAGAAATTAATGTTCAATCAAACTGATGAAATTTCGGATAAAATGATAAATCTTCAACTGTAATGAATGTAAACTTGAATTACAACTGAAAAAATATTAATTGATTTTTAACAAGGTTTTTACCATTTTCAACCAGTGACTTATATTATCCCTGAAATTCTATTTATTAAAATTCATATTTTTTCCGGTTAACCTTGGAAGTTTCCTTGTAAATTCATGCTCTCCCGTCACGCGTTATTTTTTCAAATTTTTATGAAAGAACAATCGTCCAATATTTTTTCTGTAAAAATTGATAATCCCAAAATTCGACTTGCTCTTATTTGAGCAGTTTATAAGAATCTGTAGAAGATTCCTGCAGTGGATTGGTGACCCACTCAGTGTAAAAATAACCAATAAAAATTCGTTTACAATGATAAAACGTAAACGAGTTTAGCTTACCCCGAAAGAGATTTGCCTTAATGGTATAATAATAATGATGCACCTTTAACAAAAAAATTCAATTTCCAGCATGAGTGTTTTTTTTACCAATTAGTTGGTTTTTTAACTAAAAAAGGATGAATTTGCAATAAACAATGTTAGCAAGTTTTCTATTATTACCTATTTCTATAATATTAAGAATAGAGGTGACTTTCAAATTGTGATGAATTTCAATTGGAAAAGCGGTTTTCTAAAATTCCTCTCTTTCAATTTCAAATTATAATTATTTTAAAAACTTCCCCTTCCATGTAAAAAACTACCTGTTCCAAGTAAAATTATATTTCTTTCCTGTTTCCTGAAACTACCTGCCCTAAAATAAAAACTATAATTTCTTTTTAAATTTCCTATCCAAATTCAGATAAAAGCAAATAAAACATGATAAATACATTTTTTTTTTATAAAATTGAGAAAATAATTCTTCCTGTCATCAATTTGATTATCAAACTTGAGTCAGCTAAAAAAATCTCACAGAGCAACAGATTTGCGAAAGGTTTTTTTTGAAATGGAAAAAAAAATTCTTTCTCTCATAAATTATAGACATATTGAAAAATGTTCAAAATCAGAGTAAATGAACGTTACATTCTTTGATTCAAATGATTTTCGGATTAAATGATACTTTGAGATCATTAAAATTATTTCTTTCTTCTTCTCTGATGAATAAATAATTGTTAAAATTTCCATTTCTCTAAGTAGAGTCATTGAGAGTTTGAATGCGTCGCAGAAGTTAATTATGGCGAGTATTAATGAATAATGTATACTGTTTATTGACTATCAATGAATGGTATTTATTTTTGGATATTACATTTTCAGTATCTATAAGGATATGTGCAGACTGAAGATGTGATCATTGATAACGTAATTTCCATTCAGTATCAACATGCACGTATGTAACACGTTCATGTGTAATTATGGAAATTACCATATGGAATGAGATCATATACAAGTGTGCTATGTATGTTATATATTACATACACCTAGGCATAATAATTCCGTGTTGAAATCCGCTGCATAATCCCAAAGGTTCTAAATATGAAATTATGATAATAACAATGACAATTGGAAAAAGATAATTGTGCAGATTTGGTTATCATGACAGTTTTTTTTTCAATTTTAAATATCATTGGTTCATTATTTTGGTATTATAATTGGCAACTTATTCTTTGATATGATTCGAAATTTCCTTGGTATTAGAATTTTGAAAAAATTTACAAACATTTGAAACAATTTTCAAGATTGGTATATAATTCAGAAGATTTCAAGGATTTCAGTCAGATTTCAATCATTTTACGAAGGTTCCCAAAATTATTGTGTAACTTTTAGATATTATTCAGAATATTTTAGAAGGAATCCAAGATTTTGAACAGATATCTTAAAATTTAGAAAGATACGAAAATTTCACGGAGATTCGAAAGATTTTCAGAAGGTTCCAAACATTTTAAAAGATTTTAGGAGGTGTAATAAAATTGTGAATAATCACACAGAGATTTCACAACGATTTCATAGGAATTCTAAGACTTTCAAAATCAAAGATTCCAGAATTTTACAAAGACTCAAAAGATTCAGATATTATTCGCTATGGGACGGCGGATGGAGGGGGACAGCGAAACTATCGAAGCGCTCGGGGTGGCTAAAGTATGCAATAAAGCAGGAAACTTTTACGTT
>WSXT02204055.1:0-18411 GCA_011762715.2 Neuroterus valhalla | reverse complement strand
ATGATTATAATGAGTGGATGGATGATGCACAGGATAGGGACGCGTGGCGGTCTCGGGTAGATGAGGCAATGAACTTTGGAGTTCCAAATGCTGATAAATAATTAAAAAAAAAAAAAAATTGATTTAACTGATGAATCTTCGACGAAGAAAACTAACTTTCAGCAAAGTAGTAAAGAGCCGTAGATTATGAATCTCTTTTTTCCAAAATTGTCAGTGAAAAACTGCCCATTTTTTTAATGTTTTATTAGAAAAAACGAAAATAGTTCTCGAACGACACCGCTATGACGGATTCTTGCGACGGCGATTTGACAAGCTCAGCGTAAAGGGCAGTACTAAGTTTTGAGACATGCCGTGCGCGCAGGCGTTAGGGCAGGCACGCAATTGTTTTGTTTAGGAACTGTAAGTTTTGATAAGAATGTGGAAGTCCATGACATAACCTAGTGATATAATTTTATTAGAGGAAAATAGAAAAATGGATTACAGTGGATGGAAGGAAGCCAGTTAAAGGAGGAGCTGCAGAAAAGAGGATCCCCTTTGGAGGGAGGAAGGCTGATATTATAAAAAGGTAGATAAATTTCATATTGATTGAATGTGCACGTTATCGAATGAAGTTTCAAAGATTATTATTTAGAAGAAATGTGACAACAAAATACAATGCCAATGTTCCAGTTTGAAGTTGCGGTTAATGGGCAGGTTTTTCTTATAAGACATTCTAGAGGGTATCGGATTGCTTTGAAGTTAAGTGCTCATAGTGTGAACGTGCGTGACAGAACCATTTTGACATTATCATCAGAGAAGGTATTAAATTTTGTGGAATTTGACCCCCCCCCTCCACTTCATTTTTATCAAATGCCCACGTTTCGAGACCCCTTGAACCTCCTTCTGGAAGGCAGCATCCTACAGGAGAAACTTCTTGGCGCAGACTCCAGTTGTTTCCTCTCCCAAAGCGTTACGTGAGAACGAGAAGGGAGAGCTAGAGTATAGCTATAAAAGGAGCAGTTCTGTCTAAAAATCTCTGAGATAGAGAGTCGAGAGAGGAGATCGAGAACGATTTTGCCGGAATAACTAATACTTTCTACAAGAAAATCGGGAGGCAAAGGTGTTTCGCTTGCGTCCCTCAAATCCGCGGGATACCTAGACTGGATGGAGCACGTCATGGAGGAAAATCAAGGATTCCAGACTGTACGTCCTGGAGGCAACAGGAAAAGGTCATCTGAAAACGATAAACACTCAGAAGGAAACAAGAGGAAAACTCCAAGCGACGAGGCACTCGATAAGTTGATTATAAACAACAGATTCCAATCATTGGCAAACACGGAAAAAGACATGGATGACTCACATGGAAAACCAGAAAAAGCCTCACAAAGACAAGTTCTCAAAAACAAGGAATATAAGCTAGCGAGGAAATCACCACCAATCATCGTTACCCAAAACATATACGATGTCCCTGGAACGATGCAAAAGATAAACGAAGCTAGCAGAGAACCAGTTATAATGACTATACAGGACGGAACCTACACAAGAAAAACCCAAAAACATGGAGGACCTCGCGGATCTTATCCAAATGTTTAAAGTAACGAAACTCCAGTACCATACCTACGCTTTGAAGGAAGAGAGAGCAGTTAACTTAGTGATTAAAGGACTAACCACATATAATCCGGAGCAAATCACAGAGGATTTCAGAATGCAAGGACTCAGTATCGTCAGATGCGTCGAGATGAGAACTGCAAAAAACAAAGAACAACGTTATCCTTTTATATGGTCACACTAGATAAAGAGTCTAAAGCTGCTGACGCATATAAAATAAACTATATATTGTATGTTCGCATCAAATGGGAGAAGTATCGCAGTCCACGACGAGCAGCTCAGTATTACAGGTGCCAACAGTTTGGGCATGGCTTAAGACACTGTCAAAATAAGCCTAGGTGTGTCAAATGCACAAAGGATCACCACACTCAGGACTGTGACAAAAATACAGAGGAAGAGGACCAGTGCACAAACTGCAAGGGAAAACATCCAGCAAATTTTAGCAGATGTCCAGCAAACATTGATCACATTGCTAAAATTGAGGAAAGGAGGACCAGAAACCAAACCCAGAGGATAATCACCAAACCGACGCCGCAATATAACGAAGTCAACTACCCCGATCTCAGAACCAGGCAAATACGAATAATTCCGAATCCTGGCCCGACTATACAACATCAACCAGCGGGTTCCTCGATCGGCTTTGCAGCAAGTAGTGACACTCACCAAAATCCATGGAGGGGCATGCAAAAACATAATATACCACCACCAGAAAGAGGAGCAGACCAGCTGAGAGAAATATTAGACGTTTTCACCGAGATCAACAAGATGTGCGACCTGAGTAGGTTGCTGAAATTTGCAATAAAACTTAAAAATGAACTTAAAATGTGTAAGACCGAAATAGATAAAGTAGTGGCCTTAGCCCGAATTGCTAAAGAATTTGCTGACTAATAATGCGCAGCCTATTAACCTAAAAATAGTCCATTGGAACGCAAATGGACTGAATAATAAAATGCAGGAACTAACCACTTTTCTTCAAAAATATGACGTAGACACACTCATAGTTGGAGAAACGTGGTTTACAGATAAAACGAGACCCAAACCACCTTGTGGGTACAGGTGCTTTAGGAAAAAAAGAGTCAGTAAGATAGCCTCTGGGGAAGTAGCCCTTTTTGTAAGAAACAGCATATCATGCCACGTAATAGAAATAAATAATTTGAAAATTATAGAAGCTCATGCAATAAACTTGAAAATAATACGTTGATTATAGCCTTATATGCCCAAAAAAAAAAATCTTAGAAGGAGAGCTAGCCTATATTTTCAATTTAAACAATATAATAATTGCAGCAGGAGACCTGAATGCAAAACACAAAAATTGGAACTGCTATAATAACAATAACAATGGAACATCTTTACTGAAATTCGTAGAACAAAACTCTCTTGCCATAGAATATTCACACAATTTTACCCTCTACCCATTGAATACTACAGCTCGGCCAGCATTGTTGACCTAGCAATAGTTAAGAACATTACCAACATAGATACAGTTGATGTGCTGGACGAACTGGACTCTGACCATAGACCTGTCTGTACAACATTGTATGACAGCGCAATAAACCTTCAAAATAACCGACCCCTTCCACTAAACTATAAAAGAGCAGATTGGAGAAGTTTTAAAGACTATTTAAATAAACATTCGCAAATAAACAGTAAAATTATAACTAAAGAAGAAATTGACTCCAACGTAGAAATACTTATGACATTAATAAAAAACTCAGTTAGAAAAAATATACCAAGAGTAAACCCTTCTAAACAGAAATGCAATCTACCGGATCAGATAAACTACAAATAAATGGCAGAAAAAGCCTAAGAAAAATTTTCCAAAAATCAAGGAGAAAAAATCTAAAACCACTCATTAATGAAGCTAGCCGAAAAATAAAAGAAGCAATAACTAATTTTGAAAATACAAACTGGGAGATAAAACTTACTAGCCCGAAAATAAAAGACTGCTCTCTTCGGAAAATGACAAAAATTCTTAAAGGAAAAATAATAGACACATTGCCACTCTTTAAGGGACTAATGCAATAATTTGTAGAGACAAAGACAAAGCTGAAATCATTGCTACCAATTTTGAAAATGTACACAAAATAACTGAAAATTTTGGGGAAATTGATGATGAAAATAAAATAAATAACAGCTCTTATGACATAAATAACAAAACTGTAGACATCGAAAAAAATTAAACTTACAACGTCAAAAGAAATTAGAAAAGCCACATCCCAATCCAGGCCCAAGAAAGCTCCGGGAATTGATGGAATTCAGAATATTATTTTGAAACACCTGCCTAAAAAAACAATAGTACAGTTAACACACATATTCAATGCATGTCTCAAGCAGGGCTTCTTCCCTTTGGAATGGAAAAAAGCAAAGATTTTGCCAATTTTTAAAACGGGAGAAGACAAAAAGCTACCGCAGAGATACACACCCATTAGCTTACTACCCAATTTAAGCAAAATATTAGAAACTATAATAATGAATAGACTCAAACACCATGAAGCAATCCTTAAAAAACTAATTAAGCAGCAATTTGGGTTTAAAGCTAAGCACAATACTGTGCAGGAACTTGCGCGCCTCACCGATTTTGTAACAACAAATTTCAATAAAAATAAAAGAACAGGTGCCATGTTCCTTGACATGGAGAAAGCCTTTGACACTGTGTGGCACAAAGGTATAGTGGTTAAATTAAATAATTATAAAGTCGATCATTATCTTGTCAAACTTATATCTAATTACTTGAGCGATAGATCATTCATGGTAGTTGTAAATAACGAATATTCAGAAACAAAAAATGTGACAGCGGGAGTACCACAGGGTTCAGTCCTGGGACCAGTGCTCTTCCTATACTACGTAAATGACATTCCAATCAATACAAAAGTTAATTTAGTTATATTTGCGGATGATACGGCAATTTATACTTCATCGTGGCGTAGGAAGCAAATAATTAAAAATATACAAGTGTACGTATCAGACTGAGAAAAATATTTCTCCAAGTGGAAGCTCAAGAATAACATAGAAAAGACTGAACTTATAATTTTCTCCCATAAGGAACGTGATAAAATAGTACCTATGAGTTATACATGTATAATGAAGAAATTGAACCCAAAAAACAAGCCAAAAATCTAGGAGTAATACTTCATTCTACCCTTGATTTACTAAGCTTCAGACCAACAATGTTATATGCGGCTCCCATTTTGGGAAGCACTTTCAAGTCTAATATCAATAAACTTCAAATCGCGCAAAACAAATGTCTGCGAATGGCGACCGATGCGAAACCGGGAACCAGAGTACTCGATATCCATCAGAAATAAGAAATACCAACTATCAAGGAAGAAATTTACCGAATTTCGAAAAACTTCTATGAAAAACTCAATGAATTATAAATATTGTCAGACATATGTAAAATAAAATATAACGAAGCACCGTTTAAGGTTAAATTTAAGCTCCCACATCACTTACTGAGTAAAAATGATAACACCTATTCTACAAACCTAATAATATAAACACTCAATCTCTAGTTCATAAGCTTCTATACCGTAGTTTCAAGTCTGTAAATATTGTGAATAGCATAGTCATAGTTCATTTATCCTCTTTTTAGGTCAATATTACACAGCAGGTTTTTCCCTATATTTTCCTGGTAATAAATATATCATTTATGCGACATTAGTCATTAGAAAACTTACATATTATTAACTAAAATGGGTAAAACCGCCTGGGGTAGGAACCATTTAAATATAAACTTAAATAATAAGTACAAACCTGTATAGCTACAAATGAGAAAATAAAGAGATTTTTAAATGTAAAAAAAAATCTCTGTACACAGCAGCATCCGGCGAATTACTCAAAGTATCCCAAGTACCTGGAACACTTACGAAAAATTACGACCAGAAGGAAGAACATCCCAGTCCCTGAAACTAAACTAGTAGTGGCAACTTTGCTCCAGCGCACGAGGCAAAATTTTCCACCTTTGAGGCGAGATGAACCAGTTATACAACAGGTGACAACAGAAGAAAGAAGAAACTGGGCCTCGAGAAAGCGAAGGACTGACTGACAAACAAGACTCTTCATTAGGTGAATTCCAGGAGTTGATGAGCGAATTGAAGAAACCTAATGAAATATGAAAAATAGGTAAGATGTTGAGACTAGTCAAAGAATTAAATGTTAAACTGGCGAAATGCAATGATGATATTTCTAGGCTAGAAGTTCTTTCTCAGGTTATTCTAAATGACAGTTTTTAGGTCAAGTATCAGTAGAATTATTATATCTTACTGGAATGCTGATGGTATTCGGCAACATATAGTGCTGAGCTTAGGGAATGAATCAATGATAACGAAATACATGTTATCCTTATCAATTAAACTAATCTTAGCTCTAAAATAAAATTTAAATTTCCTGGATATAATATTGTTAGGCGAGACAGGAGTAGTGACAAGAAAAGGAGTGGCGTTATGATATTAATAAGGAATGTGCTTAAATATACCGAAGTACCTGTAAATACTAGGACAATTGAGGCTGTAGGGATCAGACTCCAGGATGAAACCTTAATAGTGTCACCATATAACCCTTCCGAAGACCAAATTATGTATTAGAGAACGTGAAATTATTTTTAAAGCTGAAAATAGAGTCTTAGTTTTTGGTGCTCCTAATGCAAAAAATCAAGCTTGGCAATGTAGAGCAAAAAATTATGATGGGAAAATACTTTATGAATATGTACTTAAAAATATGTTAAATTTTGGCACCGGATTATTATACGCTGTATCCTACTAATGATGGTATTCCGAGTGTCGTGGATATTAGTTTGATCAAAAATATCGTCTGTGATAATAAAGTAGGTAGTGAACGCGCTGTCTTCTGATCACTTACCAGTTAATATTGAAATCCAGGGCGTATCGAACATTGAGACTGAAATAAGAAAATATAGAAATTACAAGCTGGCCACTCCTTGGTCAATACCACTTCTTGGGTCAAGTAAAAATATTAAATCATTATCTGAAGCATAGCTGAGCTAATTAGACTGAGGAATAAACTTCGGAAAATATACCAAAGATCATATTCTGACGAAGTACGAAAGATTAAAAATAAATTCTGTGCACCAATTAAAAGAAAAATCAGAGATTTTAATAATGATAACTGGGATGAAAAACTAGAAAGTTTGCATATCAAAGATAATTCATTGTGGCGTATGGCTAAGGGCTTCACAAAAAATAAAGATAATAATGTAATATCTACCCTGCATGGGCGAGGTGGCTTACTTTTACAAAATGAAGATAAAGCTGAAGAGTTGGCTGTAACTTTCGAAAAAGTGCACCATCTAACTGAAAATACTGGCTCACATGACATTGACCGAACTATCAACACCAAATATAGGAAAATTGTGAGAACAGAGATTGATGCAAGCGAAGTCGATTTAGTCGATTTAGAAATGAAAAAGGCTGTCCGTCAAACAAGCCCAAAGAAAGCACCAGGACTTGATGGAGTTCAAAATATAGTCTTAAAAAATTTGCCTAAGAAAGCATACGTCAAACTTGTATATATTTTTAACATATGTCTTAATATATCATATTTTCCTAAGCATTGGAGAATAGCAAACATACTTTCATTCCACAAGGCAGGTAAAGATAAATTATTCCCGCAAAATTACAGACCCATAAGTCTTTTACCAACTTTGGGAAAAATCTTTGAAATTATTATCTAGAAAAAGAGTAAGTACCTTTGAATCGAAAATAAAATGATTATTCCTGAGCAATTTGGGTTCAGATCACGGCGTAGTAGACAACAGCAACTACTTATAGTGACTAATTATATAACAACAAAATTCAATCTCAACATGTCAACTGCCATGGTGCTATTAGACCTTGAAAAAGCATTCAACACTGTTTGCCACAAAAGCCTCATATAAACTCGATAGAATGGAACTACCTAAATATCTTGTCAAAATTATTCTCAATTATCTAACTCATAGAAAGTTTGTTGTAACTGCCAATGGAAGTATGTCGAAAGAATTTTACATTGCTGTCAGCATCCCTCAAGGCACTATTCTCGGCCCTATACTACTTATATATTATATTAATACTATACCTAGAATGCCGACAATCAAATTGGCTTTATTTGCGGATGAATTTTATGTTGAATTAAGATCTTCAAAATGCGAAAAATCTTAATCTGGATCCCGTGGCTATGAAAAGCCCAGATTGCCGGGAAGAACCAGTAAGAGAAGCCCAGAGTCCGAACCCTCTGGAACTTGTCCTAAAATTCAACTCAAATAGGATAGAATTCTATATTTTTTAAATTCTATTCAACTTAGTACTCTCTAAGGGAGCCCAGTGGTCTAAATCCCACTGAAGCTGCTGTAAAAAAGGCTAAGTTCAAGCAATCTTTGCATGTCAGTTTCGTGATAACTTAGATTTTTCCTATTGCCTGGCAAAGTGTCTTTGAGCCTTCGTTTATAGTCATTGCTCGTATTTTTTTTCTAAGGAACAAGGTCCTCCAAAATACTCGCGTTTCAATGACAATGAGTCGAAACAATTCTCGATCGACAAAAACAACGAAATCTTCGAGCGCTTACAACGAAAGTGAACCTGTGAACTTAGATTGAACCATACGTAACACTTCACCGATCAGCATGGATGAGACAAGGAGCACGCCCTCTGAAGCTATAAATTCTAGCTCAGAGCAAATATGGGCATTAATGAACCGGTGGATAGATAAATTCGAAGAACGCACTCGTCAACTATTGGCAGAAGACAAACGCCAACAAGCACAAGAAGAGGCCGGAAGGGAGAAAGACTTACAACAAAAGCTCACCGCATTGGAGAACAGTGTGAGCCAATCCCTTAACATGGCGAACAACCTGACGGCCCAGCCAGAACAAAGGGAGGCACGCAGGAAGGGCCAACTCGACCAATTGGTAACGTCCCAAACGAGGGTAGTCGAACGCGTTACTGACAATTTGGGACGACCAACCACAGGACAGGGACCGCAATTAATTCCAGCAACCCTTAACATAAAACATGTCCTCCCAGAATTCAGTGGAGATGGAAATCTAATCAAATACATCCGACAATTAAAACAATATTGAGAGGTTGACCAACCACGACCATGTGACATGGAATACTAGTTCGAAAAGTCTCTCTCGGGCCCACCTAGCGATTGGTGTCTTATTATGAAGAATAATGGCAACAACATCGAGCCCTTCTTCTCAAAATTCCAAAAACGATTTTGGAATGAGAGAATATAGCACGAGGTAAGGAAAAAACTCGAATTGGGATGCTTTCAAACATCAAGGAAACGATCGAGAGCAGAAGATGCGACTCACATTTTCGCTAAAGTGAGTGAGCTCACACCCACCTTCGAATCTTGAGACATCATCCGAAGGCTGGCCCGACATTTCAACGACGAAATTAAACATGCGATCGTTGGGAGAGGCATAGAGAGCAGCGAGCAATTAATTGAATCGCTCGATGATTTTGACAAGATCGGGACTGCCAACACAGGTCAGGTCGAGCGAAAAGAGTGGAGAAATAGAAACAATGCTCAATGAGGAAATTCGGCAACGAACACCGTAGGAGGACGACCTTAAAATCCCTACTACTAACGCACAAATCAAAATGAATATAGAGGAGGGCAGCAGGCAATCGGAAGCGTGGCAAATTGGCCACCGGCACTCGCAGGAGTGCGAAACCTTTCAAATAATGCGAGACAGCGCACATCTCATGAAAATAATTCGTGGCGCCAAATACAGATTCTATATCAGGTGCAGAATACGAGAGTGGAGATCCCACCTCATGAAGAGCAAAACGAATACCTGAGAGAAGAAATAGCTAGGAAATCGGAAAATGAGCACAAGCCAAGCCAATAGACGATAACGACAACGATTTCGAGATCGACGTGGCTAATGAAATCACATATTTCGCTTACATGCTCACGAAAACGAAAGAAAAATTGACAGAAGACAACACAAAAACCCTGACGAACAAACAATCTAAGTGCTATATGGCAAACGTACAAATTGCAGGCATCGTCACGGAAGCACTCATCGACACAGGTGCTGAAATTACTTGCTTATCTGAAGAATTTCTTAATAATAACAAAGAAAGATGTGATAGATACCCGTGCCTACCTCTTGCAGGTTTTCCAGTGTGCCGGACCCCTGGGGGCAAGGCAGTGCGGTTGACACGTCATGTGTATGCCGACGTGCAACTACCAAATACCGTTGTGCAATTAGCGTTCTTGGTGGTGTCACGCTTCTCACGCACGTGTATAGTTGAGATAGACGTATTGGACGAGCACAAAACTAAGATAGACTTGGATTCAAGAACTCTGACCTTCCCCCATCTTCATGGCCAACCTGCCTCAAGAATATTACAAGATGAGGGCCCAGAGGTGCAAAATGGTGGGCACACACTATGCCACGTTGAATCGACAACCACTGAAGGAAATCAAATTGAGGTATCAGAGGAAGGAGTGGAGCAATTGACAGCAGAGCTCCCATTGGAAATCTCAGAGGAAGACATTCAAAACAAAATGGAGGAAAGTCATGCACTCAATAGAGTAGAGAGAGCAAAACTGGGAGAAATCTTATGGGCGCGTCGATGAATATTCCGACGAGAACCGGGTTGTCTCATAAATTATCAGCACAAACTGCAGATAAAAGAAGATAAAGTTTTTATGGGTAGAAGCTACCCCATCCCAATGGCACACCGGGAAAAAGTGAAAAACGAGATCCGACGGATGCTGAAATTCGGTATCATCCAACGATCTAACTGTTTCTACATTAACCCCATAGTACCGGTGATAAAAAAAAGATGGGACAGTCCGACTCTCTACGGACGCACGGAGACAAAACGAAATCCTCATCGAAGATTGGGAATGTCCAGAACCTGCGGAAGTACTCTTCCAAAAATGTAAGGGTATAAATGTAATGTCGAACCTCGACATGACGAGCAGTTTCTGGCAAGTGCCTCTTCATCCCGGCTCATGAGAATACATGGCCATTCAATATCGCGGCCAAAGCTACAAATCTCGCGTGGTATCATTTGGCCTAAAAACCAGCACGGCGGCGCTTGTACGCGGTTTGGACCATGTCCTGCAAGGATTGGGGGATCAGATTATCTGATTTATTGATGACTCTCATAACATCCGAGAACAATGAAATGCATCTAAAATATATCGATGAGATCCTGGGGAGACTAGGACGAAAGAATCTCACGTTGAATCTCACAAAATCACACTTTTAAAAGAGAGACGAAAATCTTAGGTTTTATATTAACAACAAAAGGAGTAAAACAAGATCCTGAGAAAATAAAAACATGTAGGACTTTCCAGCACCCCGCAATTTCATTCAATTAAGGGGATTCTTCGGTTCAATCAACTTTCATTCCAAGTTCAGCAAAGAACACGCTGCGGAAACTGTGCCCCTTTTGAAACCTATAAAGAAAAGGGCTTTTACTTGAAACTGGAACGAGGAAGCACAGGAAAGTTTTAAGAAAATAAAACTACTTTTTGGAACGTAGATAATGTTATATTTTCCTGACCCGAAAAAGGGTTACTACTTAGAGACGGATGAACTAACCAACTTTACGAAGGAAAAAGAATTGCTGGCTATCGTGTGGGCATTGCAGAAATTTCGGACGTATATCTCCGCGGCGCAAAGATTGTCAATTGGACAGACCATCTCTCGTTGACCTTCTTAAAAACCTGCAAATTAGACAATGCTCGATTGACCCGATGGATGCTGACAATTCAAGACTACGACATCAAAACCGAGCATCTACTGGGTAAAGATAATATTATGGCTGATGTGTTGAGCCGAACACATGACAGTGAAAGTTACCAAAAAAGTATGGAAGATGACGAGGAGGAAACATCACTGCACTTACACCCTCACGTACCCACTACAACTGAAACAATAGAAGAAAACAAGGACACTCCAGCGCCTGTACTACAGAGATCAACGCAATCCTCTATTTCGGGACAGAACGCGAAGGGAAACGAAAATAAGGCGAGTGAATCAAACCTGGAAAAAGAGCTACAGTATGAGATTCACTCTATGGGCCTTATTTATGATCCACCTGTTACAACCACAACCCACACAGCCGGCCAGCCCAAAATAACTGGGTTGAACGAGATCGAAAAGAAATGGGTAAAAATTACTCAAGAGAAGAATCTTATGAAAATAAGAAGAGGGATATTCGCTGTAAAGAAGAGTCAGCACGACACTTTGGTATAGGAAATCTTTCGACAGAAAGGTCAAAGGCCCGCGCAAAGAGCAAAAATTCTGATGAAGCGAAGCTTTGTCAAGGACATGAGAAAAAAATTTCTAAAAGCACATCGATAACGAGCACAAAAGGAAAAGAGAGAGCTGATAAGCCGCTTGCAGATCAGACCTGGCCAACCAACGAAGGAGAAAACCCCTGAAATTTTTGCAAAATATCGAGAGTGAACTCCGACACAGGAATGGCCAATTACAAAGAACTGGTGTGTACGAGAAAGTGAGGAAACCAAAAATCCACATCGAAACAATAGGGACGAGAAGTGACGATCAGATGGAATGTTGAGCGCTTTGTAAAGTGACAAATTGAGGACGTGTCAAAGAATGTGGTGTAGAAGAAACACCCTTTGACAAGAGTAAAAGGAATTTGTTGAGATGGGTCGGTCACGTTAAGAGAATGGATGAAGAACGATCTACAATGCAAGTGTATCTAGGAATGGTGGATGGTAGCGTACCCAGAGGCAGACCAAAGAAGGATTGGACAGAATGTGTGAATGAGACCCTTAAGAGGAGAAATATTAAGAGCCGTAGAAACACAAAAGCTTGTATGAGAAGATGCATGGATTTGAAAGAAGCAAAAGTTGTATGCCAGGATAGGGATGTTCAGAGAGCAATTGTATATCAGGAAAAGTGTAAAGCCTGAAATGAAAAATTCCGGATACTAATAAGCCCGTGCAACGATATCGCTTAGTGGATTATTTTATGGCTGAAGCCTCTTTGTACCAGGTATTTGCTAGAGAGATCAGAAAGTGACCCGTGTCGAAGCGATGTTGCACAAGTCGAGCGTGTCTTTTGAAAGCAGAAACAGGCTGGATTCACTTTTGCTGTGTATTGTTTTTATCAGGTCTTACCATCATGTTGCTCAAATAGCCTCGCGTTTACCCATTCTGCATAACCATTCATTTAAAGCCTTTGTTTACTAAAAATGCCGAGTTTCAAGCGAAGCTTTTGGATCGATACCATCTCTGCCTTCTTCTCATACACATCCTTTGCTCGAAATTTCCTATGTGAATTCCACTTTCAAATCGTTCCACATTAATTCTCTATTTTCCAGTAATATAGCGGTGCTGGAACTAAACGAGTACCACATACCTTGAAAGGGATTTGGCCTTATGGAATATTAATAATAATAAAATAATGCATGGTGTTTTAAAGAGCACAGTTGGCATGGGGATCAGGATTGACACTTTGACGCAAGAGTGAGGGGGGGGGGCGAAGTTAGACCACCGGTAGGAGTAGGGCCATCTTCTCCTAAGTAGTTGGCGGAGAGTTGATTCTTCAAATTTTTGTAAGTTTCTGCTAATCCAATTGATGTCTCTGAATATACTCTATTTCCAGACAATTTAGGATCCCTTAAGAAGGTTATTCCTGGTAATTGCACTCTTTTCTTGCAAAAAGTTGGCATATGAATTACGGCTTATCATGGGACAAACAAATATTGTACAGTGTAACCACGATTAGCTATAATGGAGTCAACAGTGTCACACTTGGTAAAAAGGTAGTTCCTTCCAACTATTTGGTATTGCTTGCTTGGACTTCGGATTTTCGGGAGCACAGGTGGAAATTCAGTATCATCTAAAATTATTCTAGTGGAGCTTTATGTTCGTTTGACGTCAGATGGAGAGGTGATTGATTCTATCTGCTTACTGACGTCATCATAGCCAAAAGAAAGCTCAATACTCTTTTGCTGCATCCTTCGCTAACTGATGAGCCGCCTCTTCTTCTTTCTCTCTGAGCGATGAACTCGTCTGAAATGAAATGGATCTTCATCGAATGCACTTGATTCCCTCTCCCAGGAAAATACAAAGGGCACGATTCTTCAAGATTGAAGGAATTAAAAGTATAATATTAGCCATGTTTTAATAACTAAAGATGTCAACATCTTGCCTATATAACTGTTTACAAAATAATAACTCATTTACTTCGATTCTACCCTTACATCGTCTAATTGAATCGAGTAAAATTTCGACTATTTTTTATGTTGAGAGAGTTTAGAAAAAAGCACTTGAATTTACATGATATGCATGTATGGTTAATGATTTGTTTTTTTCGTTGAGCAATTTCTTCATAACTCAACCATATGGATGGAAATTCTCCCTTCCTTATTGAGAAATCTTTTTTCGGTTAAAAATCCAACTCTTTGATTGAAAATCGAACTAATTTGGTAGAGATCCTTGTTGGGTCAAAGAGAAAGATTGTTTTCTTTTCGTTTCATCGGATAGATATATGTTCCAAGAATGTACTTGCAAAATTTCAAGTCAAATTTTGAAAGTTATCGGCCGTTTGGTGGAGCGGTGTCAAGCAAGTAGCCTGGTGCTCTGCGGTGGCGAAACCGGTTCAGATTTGAGTGCCGGATTTGGAATCAGTGATATCAGAATCTATGAGAAGTACATTAATCTCGTTAAATATGCAACTTTTTGATTAAGATTGTTTTGTAACATAAATTTGTGCAGTTTTGTTGCAAAACTTGAAACGCGTTTTTCCGAAAACCATACGTTTTTCGTGACAGCGGAATTTCTACAAGGCGCGAAAATGGGGAAATCGTTACGAAATTTTTTCCAATACACATTCTCAGGAAGACCCTCCATTGTTATGACTACAATCGTCGAAAAATATTGAGAAATGTTTGTTTCAAAAAATGAGTCATTACAAAGCGGAATAGTATGTAGAATAATAATGTGTTTCATTTTTTTATTTCAGATCATTTCTATTGACGCTAAGACTTCCACAGTCGCGACGAATCGCCGCCGACTTCCCGCCATTGTTCCATAACCCCCTCCTCTCCTTTTAATGTACCGACCAAGAATAATTTTTACGTGTTCATATACATGATTTGAAGGTTAATTCATTTGTATAAAGTTTTTTGAAGTGATAACTTCTTATAGAATGTTGTCAACTCAAGGGTAAGGCGGCATGCGGTAAGGCTCCCCCTCCCTTTCGCTCACTTGTTTCTTCTACCCCCACCCTCTCTTTCGTCATCCTTTGGCCTCTACAATCATCCTGAGAGCGGCATGCGCTGTTCTTATTGAATGATGTGGTTCATACACGTGCGAGAACTGAAGAACCTTTGGGTGTTTGTATCAGCCGTTGAGCAATGATACTTGTTGAGCTGATGAAACTAATTATATGACTGACATTGAATAATATTTTTGTTTTCAACACAATCGATGATTCATTTTGAACCTACTCTGAAATTATCTGATCAATTCCAGTAATTCCTAAACTATTATTCTTCGTACAAAATTTTAAAGAAAAATCGAATTGAAGCATTTATTATTTTATTACTCAAGTACAAATGTCGATAAACTTGACCACCAGTATCATCGTTGAGCACAGATTCTTTGTTCCTTCATATTTTTCAGAGGTTCTGTCGTTTTTCTAGAATGATTGAAACAGGAACAACGCGTCCCATCAAAAAATGATTCATAACAAATTTATGGATCCCTTCAGGGTGGACAACTTTTCTCCATCAATTCTCTGTCTCACCCTCAATCGTTTTTTCAGAAATTTTGTCACTCAATTTTCGAACTTATTTTTTCTGATCGAAATAAAAACTACGTATTTGTAAAAAACGATTATTAACATATTTGTAGGTATTTATTCGGTGAAGACTTTTTGTCTTCCTGTTTTTCTTCGACTTGTGTTGATTTTCAAAAATTCAAGTTTTTCATCTTCAATATAGTATTTCATAACTGAAGAAAAACTACTTGCCCTTCAAAAAGTAATTTTTCCAAAATTTGTAGCTCTTTTCTGACGGCACTTTTTCCGTTTGATTATATTTTTCCGTACGTTGCATAGTTTGGCCAAAAAATGAAATTTTCTTTTTTCATTATTTTTTTGGGCGACCAAAATGTGAATTTTTAATTTTTTGAGAAAATTCAGAAATTTGTTATCATCAGCTTGAAGCGCTCTTAAATCGGAACACTTTTCTTTCCTAATTTTTTTTCATATTGTGTTTCATATCCATTTTTTCTGACTCAAGGTGTCTCATAGCGTCAGGAATTCACGAAAATTAATTAGGTCTACATTCACAGGAACCCGATAGTACTTTTATTGCATTTTATTAATATATTCTGCATCTGTCTATAAAGTTCCTCAATTTATGCAGAAGTTATACATAATATTTATCGTTTTATGTATCTTAACGGAGGACGATATACGGTCTATCCGTTTTTATTGTTCAAGAGATGCGGGTGTAATAAACCGTGTTCATGGAACGTATTTATGAATCGCATTCGGGTCCAAAATGATCTTAACCCAGGCTATTTCGAAACAAAAAGAGCTCCACTTATAGTTATGTATTATTTCAGTTTGAACTTATTCTGAAAAGACCTTACTAACGCAGAGGGCAGTCTCAACTGGAAAAATTGACAATTTTGAACCGCAATTTCGAGCAGGGTTGCAATTTTTTATTTAAAGAGTGAAAAATATATAATTAAATATGTTTCTAAATAAACATATATGTATTCATTGGCACGACACAGAATTTTTAGTGGCTAGACTGTAATGCAACGCTTGCATCAACTAGCCACAAGATTGCTTAGCTGTCCAGAAAACCCTATTAGATCTGAGCAAGATCTGGATTTAAAATATAATACTATTCGAATATTCAAAACCATTATACAGATGAAAAAATTTGTTTTTATTCCGTTAATATATTAATTACATCGTGTTATATTGAAACAATAGTTCCCTTCCTCTCAGCGACCGAAGGCCATCCCAATCAGTTGAGTTGATAATCACAGGCTCTCACACCTTCGAAAAAGCCTTCTCGGTTTAAATCTTGTTTTCCAATTCTTTTATCTTCGTCATAATATCTTAAATGGAAAGTTACGGTATTACAGCATGACAATAGGTGGATGATTATGATACCATCAAGAAAGGAATATATTCTCTGATTCTTACCAAGCACGCACTTATAGAACTTTGATTTCTTGAAAAAAGAAGATTTGCTCTCGTTTCTTTTGACAGCATCAAAAAGAATTACTAGCTCTTGAGCTAGATGAGTCTCCGAAATGTTAAGGTGCGTCCTGGATAATGCGCCATTCAGATCCAAAAGATCATCAAAGGTTTCCTTCTGAAGAAAAATGCAGTATTTGTTTCATGATTTGTCCCTTGACATGACAAGAATTATTTCGTTTATATTTTGCGAAGAATAGCAATACATTTCTCAGGAAAAATTAGTTTGAGCATGGCGTGTTTTTTCTTCAAATCCTAGAAAACAATAGTACTTTTGATTTAATCTTAATTACAAATGGTCCCTTTTGAGGTTTCGATCACCTCTATTAAAATTCTGACGTCAGAAATGGCGTAGATAACGACGCCGTAAACTAAGCAGGAAACTACGTTAAAAGCTGCGTAAGGAACGACGACGGAAATGACGTACGATCCGAAGCCGTCAACTACGTCGGAAAATGCGATAGTAAACGATGAAGGTTCCGACGTAGTTCACGACGCTGTTTCCGACATAGTTTACGATATCACGAAAAATTTTGTTTACTCAATATCATCCATTATTATAATAGAGAATAGAAGAATCAATATAATTATTCATTAAAAAAAACATCAACAGGCACTAGTAATTGCTTGGAATGGAATAAGATGTTTTATTTATTTCAATTATTTATCCGCACTCAGTAGTGTGACAGCAATATCTTGAAGTACTATAAGGTAGCATATTCATCATATTGCTGAAATCTATCGCTTTTGCGACTTCGTTATCACTCAATAACTTTGCCAGACTTGTTCATCGCATTAGTGTCATAGTAAAACTTGTACCCCTCAATTTTCAAGATTATTAGATTCTGGCTCACGTCACTTGTATCAAAACTCAAACCTCATAAACGACACTGCTCAGCCCTTGTCAGAGTGCAGGTAGAGGGGATGGGCTAGCCAATTCCGGAGAATACAACAAGGTCACTGATTGAGAGTTTTCTCGAAAATAAAATGTTATTTTCTTCAGGTTGCACAAATATTTTTCTTTATTCAGCAGTCAGAGACAGTAGGATAATCGGTATCTGAAATTTTTTTGGGGGGGGGGGGCGTTACATAAACGAAAGCGCATGGCAGGGGCCATGTTTCTAGAGTTACAATTTAGGAGCAATGAGTCAAAGAGAACAAAAAATGGTTGGATCAAGGCAACTAGGGACGATCTTATCTAACCTAAGCGGGCTCTAACGCGCCGCCGACACTCCCTCCTTCAAGAGAATTTAACGTATTTTGAAGACTTTCGTGATAATTTGTACACTGCAATTTGTAAGTTGTACACTGACACTTCATAGTTAGTTTCTTCGCTTTAAGTTCTTCTGCGAATGTCGGTCTGAGGGGTTTGGCAAGAGGCACTCACCACGCCCCATTCACGAGCCGTTGTAACTCCCGCGAGTATGGTTCGAGGGCCGTCGATAGCAGCTCCCAAAAGCAGACTAAACCTGAAGTAGCAGTTTGTATTAATGAAAATAAGCTGCACCTTAGGGAAGGAAAGAAAGCAGAGAGAGAGAGAGAGAGAGAGAGAGAGAGAGAGAGAGAGAGAGAGAGAGAGAGAGAGAGAGAGAGAGAGAGAG